>JAMKQA010045749.1:0-12591 GCA_024699735.1 Posidonia australis | reverse complement strand
AATATTATACATAAGTGAATAATATGCCTTATGTAAATGATTTTTATATTCAGCACTTGAGTATTTGATATTTTCTTAAGTGATTATTGACAGCTAATCACATGTCATTTGTTATCATCAAAACGTACTTAAAGATTTTTTCAACAAGGTTGGCTTTTTTTTTTGTTTTTTTTAAACAGGCTGGGCTCAGCCTGGCCTTATGTATTCTTTTTTTTTTTAAATTTTACTAGCGGGCCAGCCCAGCCCAAGCTGTTTGATGGGCCAAATTGGGCCTAGTAAACGGGCCTTTGCGGGCATGACCCCTAGGCCCGGCACGGCCGGCCTGGTCGACTCGGCCCACGGATAGGATTGTCGGGCCTGGGCTAGGCCAAGCGACCTAGGGTCGGCCTGCCCCGATTTCCATGTCTAGTTTTGGCTCAGGTCTCGTGCTTCAGGCTTTCAGGCTTAAGGGAATGGTCTCTGGGTATTTTTTGCACAAAATTATATTGACTAATTAAGTTTAATTAAGATCTTAATTAATTAATTACAATTAATCCAATCAAAACTTGTCCTCCAACGAACTCGTCGTGTGAAAGGACTAGACTTGTAGGGGACAGGTATATGAGACAAAGGGGCACAACTTTTTATAGACTTGTTCTCTCTTACACACTTTTCTATTCTTCTCTTTAACGACTCTGTGCCTTACAAACAAAATTATGACTTTCTATGATTAGTGTGCTATTTGATTTAAAGGCGATTGAGGTATGATCGTTGTGTAAACAAGAATCCGATATGTTTTTCATCTACTAGATCGTTTTATCCTGAGAGGAAAAGCACGAAACCTTGTATATCATTTGTCAATCGTTATTTTCTCTAGGATAAGTCTTTTAGGACGACTTGATTAGATAAGATCTAATCTTATTACTTTATTTTGTTTTTATTCCTTACATTATTTGTTTATTATTTTTCTTAGATCATATGGTATGACAGTAATTAACATGTTAATCAACATAATTAATATATTTATACATATAGCTAGACATGGAATTCAGGCCGGGCCGGAACAGGCGGCCCGGTCGGGCCTGGGTCGGCTGCAACAGGCCATGGGCCCGGCACGGCCCATGGCCCGCATCCGGGCTGGGCCCACGGGCCGAGTGCATTTTTCTTCACTGTGCGCGGGCTGGCCCGGCCCGGACTGGTTCGCGGGCCAAACTAGGCCTAGTCCGCGGGCTGGGTCGGGCCTGCCAAACCGGCCCGTGACGGGCTGGGCCCGGCTCATGAGTGTTTTTTCCGGGCCCGAGCTGGACCGGGCTGGGTCGATTTCCATGTCTACATATAGCTTCATGTATTATTCAATCATAATTAAAACATGAAACTTGAGAAATAAGAAGAAGAGACATATGTGCATTTTGCTTACATGAAGACTAGAGTACTTAATTACAACGCTCTCAAACACGATAGATGTTTTGAAGCCTATAATCTGAATTTTAAAATCTTTTTTAATTTTCAGTTATTTCCTAATTTTTAGAATTTTCCAATTTTTGCATTTTTTACAAACAATTTCTTATTTTTATTCCTTCTTTTCTGTTGTGGGCTCCACAATCCCGGGCACAAGAAAATTCAGCAGAAATCTATCTCATTGGCAGAGCTTAAGACCAGCTACAGAAGCCAAGTCCACTAATACAAAGTTTCGACCCAAAGCTACCCCCATAAAAGGAAGAATCATAGGGGCCTTGATCGCGGTATTCCACGTAAATAACACGTCGTACAGGCCCAGCTTCCAAACCCCACAGCCAATCATGACCTCTCCGTGTCTCTCCGTCTCTTCTATATCAAAACCCAATCCGCAAAGCCACAAGCCTCTCATCTCTTTCCTCCCCAAGCCCTAACCCTAGCCCTCGTTTCTCCGCTCTTCCTCCACCTGTCCGCCTCGCGATGTCGCACTTCGGTCGATCTGGTCCTCCGGATATCAGGGACACCTTCTCCCTCCTCGTCCTCAACATCACCTTCCGTATGTGCCGCGCGTCTTCTGTGTTTTTGTCCTCTCTCCTCCTCCGCCCAATCTGAAGTTTTCTTTGTCATCGTTTTGTGTCAGGAACTACTGCTGACGATCTGTTCCCGCTGTTCGACAAATATGGGAAAGTGGTGGACATCTTTATTCCCAGGGACCGCAGGTATACACTAGAAAGGGAAAATGAAAAATATTGACTTTGTTCTTTTTTTTGTTTGATCTTCTTTAAATATGACCTTTATTTGTGTTGGTGGTATGGCTTGTGCAGGACTGGAGATTCAAGGGGGTTTGCTTTCGTGCGTTACAAATACGCCGATGAGGCACAGAAGGCTGTGGATAGGCTTGATGGTACTATGTGTTTCTTTCATTTGCCCTTTTTATGTATATCGCTAGATTCTCTCTTTTTTCTTTCCTTTTGTTTGCCGTTGTTTATTTTTATTATCCGATTCGTAGGACGGAATGTTGATGGTCGAAATATCATGGTTCAGTTTGCCAAATATGGGCCCAATGCTGAACGAATGTAAGTGTTTGCATTGCGATTTTCTTTATGCAATTCTGCTATAATTCGTTGCTTCTTGGTTTATTGTACTGTCTACAGAAGCTACAAGCCCTCTGATGATACTATGCTGTCATATGTTGGTTTCTGATTGTACATGACAAACTTTCTGTTTTTGGGTTTTGTGGAGCAATGGTTTTTGACAAAGTCGAACCTCACTGCTTATATAACCAAGTATTGTACTCATGTTACCATCTGACCTGCTTAAGAGCCAGCATGGTCTTTTTCTGTAAGATTGCCATATGAATCTTGTTAGCCTGAAAATTCTAATGCCACTCAAAAACATCATTTGGTACAGTGGAAAATGTCAGCCACTTGGTCAAATTTGGCTATGGCTTGTAGCCATGGCTTCAAATTCTGTTAGATTTTTTGTGTTAGTGCTCTCTTGCTTGATGGTTATTTGTTTTTTGTTTGGCACAACAACTATTGCTCACAATCTAAATATGAAAGATTAAAATAACTTTGTATATCTTGTGTCAATTGTTATTAAGATTAAAAAAAGGCTAGAATTTGAACTTCATTAATTATTGATACCATCGTCAAATGGAACTCATATGTACCCTATATTTGCACATAGATATAAATTATGGTGATATGATTACTCAATGAAATGTCAATTCTTGGCTAAAAGATATGAAGGATATAGGTATATAAATGTCACATATTTAAATTTTAATTAATACAATTTGACTAATCAATCACAGGAAAATTAAAATTTAACAAATATGATTATGCTAGTGGCATGGCTAAAATTTTGCAGTAAGAAATCCTTGGGGCAAGAAACTGGGATTTTTGGTGGCTTGTTGCTGTTCAGCAAATTAGTCATAATTTGTCACTGTACCTGACAAGTTTTTCTAGTCATAACTGCTTTTTAGTGTGTGGCTAGACAATTGGTCGCTATACCAAATGATGCCTAAAATGTAGTTGGTTTATCACAGATCCGGCATTTCACTAGTGGAATATGCTTAAAATACTAGGTTATTCTGTTTTAGTAATCTTTGAGCATCTATTTTTTTATTGGAAAACATCTTTGATTGGTATCGCCAAGTCCATGTGATGAACTTGCTGAAACTTCACATCCATCCACACTCAAACCCTCAAATTCACTCTGAAGTCTGGAAAGCAACATCAGACCTTGTGTTGTTTTCTCTGTCTAAGATGATGAGCTGCCTGCTATTTGCTGTGGTTTAATTACTTATCCAATATTTTTGGGGTGGATGGCTTTGCGGTTCTTTTATTTTGTTTGTGGTTGTTTCCACAAATTTATGCATGTCTTACATTTGTTGTAAACACCTTGCATTTCTCATATTTTTGTTCAAAAAAATGCCCAGCACTGCAGCCTTGCCACTCCATTGTAAAATTTGATGAAGTTGGTGATGAGGGCAGAACATGTTAATCTGAGTATAAGAATACTGAAGTTGTAGACCTGATGTATACAAAACAGTGCAGATCTGCTATCTTTTTTACACCTTTTGTGAGTTTAAAATCCAGAGTTATTATGAAATATTTGAAGGCCTTTTTTTTTTTGACATCTTATAAACTCAAGATCTTCTCTTCTTTCAATAACAGCCACAGAGGAAGAATAGTGGAGGCTTTCCCAAGAACGAGGGGCAGATCTCGAAGCCGTAGTCCAAGGCCGAAGTAAGCTGTATTGAGATAGTATCTGTCTTGCAACTGCTAATCTTTCAGAATTTCTTTCTAGTTAGTAGAAACATATCATAAATGACATAGTATCTGTCCTATAATTACCGATCATTCAATTTTTTAATGCATCTAGGAGAAACATATTTCATGTGGTATTCCTCAACAGTTTGTATAGTTCATTCCTGGGAGAAACAAGTGTAAAGCCTGGTAACTAATGTAATTATAAATTCTAGGTACCGAGAATCCCACAGAGGAAGAGACTACAGGAGCCGAAGCCGAAGTCCTCATGGAGATAGATATGACAGGGAGCGTGATTACCGTCACCGAAGCAGGAGTCGCAGTGCAAGCCCTTACTATCGTGGCCGTGGCAGAGGCAAATATGATGATGACCGGAGCCGGAGCAGGAGCCGATCCTTTGAGAGGTATCATCTGACTATTTTTCGGTAAATGTTGTTGATACATTTCCATGTTCATCTTCACAAATTGTTTCATTTTCATTTTATTTATTATGGACAGTGCATCACCACCTGCTAGGCATAGCCTTACTCCGGAACGGAGTGAGTCGCCACGCAGGACTCCTCCCAGAGAAGAAAGCCCTGAAAGTCACAGCCGTGGTGAGCGCTCTCCAGCTTCTCGTAGTGTGTCACCCCGTGGTCGTCTTGCAGGATCCCGCAGTCCATCTCCACGTAGTGGGGATGAAGTAAGTCCTCTTCTATTCATTTTTTTTAAAATGTTTAATTGGATAAGTTTATGATATTAGAATTGATGGCTGTTGAGATGAAGCTAATATTCTTTGTTTTTTCCTTTTCGTTTTTCTGCAGTGAATAGCATGAAGAAGTTTCCTGGCATCCTGTACTACTTTTGTTAGCCGTGCATTTGGAGTGATAAACTACGTAGCTTGGTCTCTTGACTTCTGTCCGAGGTTTATGGTTAATTTTGAGCTGAACTACCTTGTTGGGCCATTGTTTTGTTAGTGTGGATTCTCTGTTGGCCTTGGTATATTTCCATCCATATTCTCTTTTACCTACTTATGACATCTGGTTGGTCATGTAGTTTCTAAACTGTTTGCTTATAATAGACATATCCTGCACTTTTATAGCTATCTGTTCGATGTGGCCGATTAAGAAGATAGCAGAGTTGAGGCTGCAGACAAGCATTATTCTTGCTGATGTTGTAGCTGATGCTGTTTGTACTGTTTAGATGATGATGATGATGATGATGATGGTGTTGGTGGTGTTGGTGGTGGTGTTGATAGGATCAAAGATGATGATGGTGTTGGTGATGGTGGTCATGACTCATGATACAGATGGTGTTGATGATTTCACGTTGGTGACCATTCAAAGATGTGTCATGCAACACTCTAGTTTCAAAGTTGAGGTCCTGTCATGTTGAATAATATATTGCAAAAGGCTCTTGATTGGTAAGACTTACCATCTGCATTCTACTGTGTCGAGTCTTATCAGTTTGAGTTTTTGACTGTTCATATTAGTCAAGATCCATTTTGTTGGGGGGTAGTTAATCACTATATATTCCACATACTGATAATGGCAAATTTTAGTTTCCAACATGGTAAAACTATTTTTTAGAAACTGAAGAGATGCTATTAGTGTAATATTTTTAATTTCTTGAGATAAACTTATCATGCTCCAATGGTTGAACTTTTTCATGTTTTTTACTCATGTGAATTTAGTATTGTGAATGACTTACTGGTATATACGTAGGTTAGGAACTATTTCTAGTTGCATGGTGTGTTTTCCTGTTGTTTTTGTTTGCTATGTTAAAAATGCTGGGTAATAGGGAATCCTAAGTTTTTCTATTTTTTACCTAATTGTGATCATATTTTGAAATCTATGTGAGCATCTATTGTAGAATGATGGGTTTACAAGTTATAACTCAAACTGCATTATGCACGTTGGTAAGTTGCTGTTTTCTTCAGCTGTTGAGAGTATTGTTAGGCTAGGAAGTGTTTCTTGTTTGCGTGGTGGGTGTTCCTGTATTTTTTTTTGCTTTCAAACAATTGCTGGGTAATAGAATAATTTTTATTTAGGCATGATAATGCTTGAAATTTATATGGATGTCTAAGTAATAAATACGATAGGTTTAGGGGTTTTAGCTTAAACTGCATTATGCAACTTGGTTTAGTTTCGTTTTTATCTTCAGCTGTTGAGGTTGGGTCGGGCTGTCTGATAATGTTGCTACGGTGTTGGTTGGGAAGGGGGGTTTTCAAACTGTCATTTTGCAGTGGCTGTTGTATGTGGGGCTTTTTGCATGGAAGGAGATATGATTCTGGTGCAAAATACATCCCTGGTTTGTGTTTTCTGCTGCAGAACTTTTAGAGTGGTTGGGGGGGATATTGATTCAGATTGTGGTGGTATGGTGCTATGGTTTGCATTTTTTTGATGTTTTCATGGATTGTTTGAACTGAGCTGTTGATGGGCTAAGTCTGAAACTTCTTCAGATTACGATGGTACCTGAATTTTAAGTCACTGCAGTTTGGCTTTGTTTATTGCATTCATTTTGTGCATAATGTTATCCGAGAATATGATGACGTGTAGAATATAGTTTTAGACCCTCTATTTTAAAAGAGGTGAAGATGGAATGATTGCTACAATGTTGTGTTTAGTGAGAAACTATGTGGCGGTGGTGGTTAGTGGAAGCTGGTCATGTACTCAGCTTTCTCTTAAAACAACTGGTTCCGGTTTTGGTGCTTAACGTTTTGCTTTAGCTGACGCCATCAGCTCATGTTAACTAGCGGGTGTTAGGAGCTCCCTGTTTGATCTTATTTGATGTCAACTTACAATTTTCACCTTTCTGGTATCTTTTTTTGAGGTTGCTGGAAATATTTAGGTGATGCAAAAATATAACGCCTTGCAAGGAAACTCAAGTTTCAGCTTCTAGGGCCCTGCATGTTGGGTTTATTTTGGTGGCTTTTGGTTAAATAATATCGGCTGAATTATTGTTCTCTTCTCGACCTTTGGTGGTACATTTGAATGGTGGAGCATAGGTTCCGCTAGGTTCAATTTTTTGTGTTGGTCTGATTTTATTGACTGTTGAAATTTACTAGAACTTTGTACCTTTGATGAAGTATTTGTGTTAATCAAATTATAATAAGAAGTTAGTAATAGTGCAGAAGGGGGTTAGGTTCTATCAGGATGAATTTTATCTGTTACTTTGAATGTATTGACCGTTGAAATTTACTTAAAACTTTATACGTTGATGTGATTATAATGATCAATTTGTTATAAATTCCGTGGACAAATGTGTGTTAGTTCAATTTAAAATTTTACAAATAGAAAATACGGAGTGATTGTCGACACACAAAGTAGTTCATTTTTTAACATAAATTTATATTTATTTATGGTATTCTAGTAGACTCAGTTTTGTTCCTCTCTCAGAGTCTAAAACAAACGTGTTAAAATATTAATCAAATAGCTTTATCTCTTGCTGAAAACGGGAATTTTTATGCTTATGAATAAATGTCATTCTCATGCCACTAATCAACCTAGTTTTTTGGTTTTTGTTTCTAGGTCTTTAAATTTATATCGAGTCGGTAAGTTTTGATTTCTACGACTTCAAATTTCTATGAAGCCAGCAAGTAATGATTACTCACACGTCAAATATGGAGAAATAAAAACCTTAATAAAAAAAGATCTCAAAAAAATGCATGTGTACACGAAAGGTCTCAATACAACACTAGATGAAGCAAGAATCCTTCATAGTAACTGTATCAATTTCTATTAAGATGTTAGATGTGTATGGGACGGGAAAAAGACGATAAAAAAGAGAGGGTTGATATGCGTTTTTCTTATACAAAAAAAGATACGTAAAAAGCAAGTGGTATCAGTGGACACCACCGTAGTCCGTGAAAATACAATCCATTCTCAAACTTTTGTTGTAATTGGAATTTTCTTTTGCCAAGTCTAACATGGGCAACCATCTGCTTGCTGCGCTCCTTGTGAAGGATGAGGTGTGGGCTTCAAGTTGACATCAACCAACTCTTCTTGTCTGGTAGAGGCAGCTGCTTCCAACCCAGGTAAAGATGCAGCAATCTTCCGGAAGAGTGGCTGGAATTCCAATTTATAGATTGATGAAGACGATTGTAACAGAAAATACTTGCATTCGTACAAAAAGAGAAGATTATTGTAAGAAAAAAAAAAGGAACACCAGTATATATGCACCTTAATGTTGAATCCTGCTTTAGCGCTAGTCTCTATAAACATTACTCCGAATTCTCGCGACTTGGCTTCTCCTTCTTCTACTGAAACTTGCCTGTTACAGTGAATGTTGGAAGATGCTATCGTTTGCAAAAACAGTGAATATTGGAAGAAGATTTGATTTATTTGTAATAATAATCATTGGATGAAACACAAGAAAGTATTACTACATTTTGTGAAGTATTGCTGAAGATTGTGAATGTATTTGAGGAAGGAGCAATAGAAATCTAACAAGCAATAAGAAACAGAATATGATGAAATGAATCGGTAAAGAAAATATTAAACACTTGGCATATTGGGAGCCATTACCTTTTCTCGACGAGATCAGTTTTGTTCCCAACAAGAACAATAATAACATCTCCACCTCTTTCAGTGCGTACCTCCTTAATCCACTTCGTTATATTTAAAAATGACTGTCTACCTGCAATTGAAAAGAAAAAACAAACAGATCACATTCAAACTCAGTACATACGTGAGGATCATTTGACAAATAAGGAGGAAATCAAATTTGTGAGAACAATGTTACGTTAAATTCAAGCAAGGCTTACTTACAGGATATGTCATAGACGATCACTGCGACAGAGGAATCTCTGATGTAACTTGGGATGAGGCTTCTAAATCTCTCCTGTCCAGCAGTGTCCCTGAATTTCAAGCAGCAAATGAATTTCTACTTCTTTCACCAATAGATCAAGAAGAGTCTGTGGCATTCAGTTTGTTTGTCAATAGATAGACTAATTGCATCCATGCTTGCATCTATTTATGACTACTTCATCAGTCTCATCCACCAACACAAGAAACCAACCTGTTGATGTCTTTTGTTGTAATCTCAAACTTTATGTGTATCCATACAAATTGGTCTTTTAAAGTCAATTGAACTCCTGGTATAGTCTAAAAGTATATGAAGGGTGAAAGGAATAAAATCCGAAATCAACATGGACATGCATGCATAATTTAGCACCTTAAAGATTCTAACACATTTCCTTAAGCTCCACAAGGTTTTACTGGTCTAAAGACTATACCATGATTAGTATCCATTTTTGTTGCAAGCTGACAACTAACGAAACCGATCCATGACAAACATACCACTAGATCTAAAGGTGCTTAGACGTGACTTGTAAAAGAAAATTGGAATAGAAAAAGAAGATATAAACAACTAATTTTATGAAAATTCTTGTTAGGACTTAGCAAGAAGGAGATTGATGAGTGTGGATTTCCTACCAAAGCTGCAGCCGAACTGTTCGATCTTCAAGGTACATGGTCTTTGACAGAAAATCAATACCAATTGTGGCCTGCAAAAGTGCAAATGATGACAAAATGCAGCAATTAAGGTTTGGCTAACGAAGTGAAGCAATCCATTTTCTGATAACAAGGTTGAACGAATCAATTTCAAACACTAATGGTGAAATGTAAACAGACTAGGAATTGGGAGGTTGACATGAATCCAACAAAAGAAATCCTTTCTAAAAAGGGTATATATTAACATCCCATCGTCTTTCCGTTAAAAGCAGAAATGGGCAAATACAAGAGGCATTTCTGCTAGGATTTCCCATTACAAACGCAATTCCCTTTCTTCCTCTGCACCAACAGTAGATCCAATCTGTGCAGATTAGTAGCACAAATATCATGTCCTCCAATATCTTAGAAAACAATACAATTGTGAACTAATGAAAAACTGAGAAGTCAAAAAAAAAAAAAAAACTATATCCCAAAGAATCCCATGTGTACACATAAGAAGCAATAGACAAACCCAAAAGGCAGCTGCCGTTCCCAATAAAAAAAAAAACCTCCAAACACTAATCGTTTGATCAGTCCTACACCAACAAACAATCCAACAACTAACTTACCCAAAAACCAAAATCGTACAAAACATTTTAACCGTCACCTCATTGAAACCAGCAGCTAGACATTTGATTCATATGGAAAGGATTGATTGGTCTGACCTGGTAAGTGGCATCAAACTTGTCATACATGAACCTTGTGATGATGCTGGTCTTCCCCACAGACTGGTCTCCCAAGAACACCAGCTTGAACTTTGCCAATGCTGAAACCATCGTCATTTCCTCCTTTCCTAATCAACTCCAATCTCTTCCTCTTTCTCTCTAGATGTCAAACAGGAGGAATGGAACTTAGAACAGGGGAAAAGCGAAAGAACTTTCATAGAAGAGACGAGAAGCAAAGGAAGGAACCGCCAACCACGATGAAGCAGAGTCAACTCCTTTGAATTGTATCTTGGCCATTGTGTCCTCACCATCTGCTAGCAATAGCAGACCATGACATTCGACCCTGACGTCCATTGATCGTATGTAGTCGGATTTTAAACATATCGATTTACGACTTTTCATACTAGCGAACCTGGCATTAGTTATTAGTAAGGCATTTGAAAACTAATTTATTGGGAATGGTAAATCTAACGAACAAAATTACTCAAGAGAGTGTAATCAATTGAAATTGTTATGTATTTATAATTTACACGATGGAATATGTATGTAGTTATGGATTTTAGTTATCATAAAGTAATAACTTCAAATAATATTGGTTAATTGAATTTGAGATTTTTTTGACTATAAATTCTATCATTTGTTTGGTTGTGTAGGATATTATTATTAGATGTACGTAGTATTATACATTTTGTGAAATTAGGCTAAATATGAAATAAATTTCATCTACAGTGGAAGTTTGTAAGTATAAAAGAAGCAGGAATGGAATAAATTGCAAGTGTTTCAATATATGGATAATGCCATTAATTCAACTTATATAGCTAATGTACCAGCTATAGGAAACTGTTACCCTACAATGCACGTCTTCCGATTTTACAAGAAAAGGCTCACATGGGTACACTTTGACAAGATCAAAGTTGGACAAAATAGCAACAAAGGAAGGAAAGAATTGCACACTTTTTTTTTTAATTTACAGGTAAGTTATCATTTAACTAATAATTAGAATTTCACTTGATTATGAGCCCAACGTCAAGTGAGAACATATCCAAAATAAGGATTTCAAGCAATACGCAAAGGGTCAATAACATATATCTACAAAAATGTATGAGCAAAAATTAAATCAATAATCCTCCTAAGAGTTTACTTATCATAGTGTAGACACCTCGATTTTGAGTGACTCATAGATAAGTTTTCCAGATATTGCTTTGAATGTAGTTAATCCTTGAATTCTATTAGCTAATCCCATCCCAAACCTACAGCAGATCCATAGCCTAATTAGAAATTCAAACAGATAAGGGAGAACACCAAGCTAGAGCACCAATATTGAACACCTAGCTAGCACACCACGCTAGAGCACAAAAGTGGCGCACTTAGCTGGAGCACCAAGCTGGCGCACCTATCTGGCGCACCAACCTGGCGCACAGCCACTTCTTAGGCTGCTGGCTTTCCACCTCCCATGTTTGTAACCTTTGCCAACGAATATGCTATGGAATCTTCCCAGGCTCTTCGTTTACGAGGCTGCTTGTATTCCATGGGAGTTACCCTAGAGAAATTCCTATATAAGGACACCCATAAGCAACCATTGGAGAGGGCTGATCATCTTGAGAGAAGTTAGAAACACCTTGAAAGAGATCCAGTGCAAACTATTGCAAGCCAGTCTCGTTTCCCCAAGCATTCCTTTGCATTCTGAAGCATTCTCAGTCCTTCCAAAGCAACAAAGGATCTTATTATCTTTGATGTTTCAAGAGAAGGAACACCTTAGACAAGGTAAGTCCTCCATGCATTCCTTTGCTTTTGCTTAATACTTGCATTAGATAAAATATGCCATGCACCTCATAGGCTGATTTTCTTCTTGTTGCTTGCATGAGTTACATGATGAGATAATCACCCCATGTATAAGATATTCTGTATATAAAATCTGAATAAAAATTCTGCACTATAATATTCCAGCAAATGATCTTTCTTTTCTGTTTCTTTGCACAAGAAATCTTTGATTCATGCATATATATGCAAGAATATGCAATAGACATGTTCTTTATGAAGTCATCACTTGCATATGGTTTGTCAAGCTTATTTTCTCAAGCATATTCTTTAAGATCCCATGCAAGTACTTTCAGCCATGAACCCATGATTTGATATGATTTAAAATCAAATGATAAAAGACATTCATTTGTTAGTGTTTCATCATGTTTTAGTCTTTTATCATCTACATAATTAATCTGGTTAAGAAAATCGCATTGCATCTCTGAA
>JAMKQA010045682.1:0-21137 GCA_024699735.1 Posidonia australis | reverse complement strand
GGGAAACAAAATGGACACACAGAACATGCAGTCCTGGTGTGCAAGAAAGACAGACATGGGGTTCCCTAGTTGTAGAGGACTAGTTCCATTAGAAGAACAGGCACGGCACTGCTTTTCTGTCAGCTGGTGTTTGTGTTGGCAGCACATATCATCAACAACTCTTCCTGCAGGAGTCCTCCTGTTCCACACAATCTCATTTGTCTGACGTCCAGTGGAAACAAGAAGACAATTTTAGACGACAATGAGGTTCCATCTCTCGTCGTTTTTCCTGTCCACACTTGATGATTCTTCCATTGGCCACCACAAATTTGTGTGTACCACATTTAACCTTCCTTCAGCCTTAGGTTGTTTTATCAATGGACCCATTGTTGAGTCTTCTTTTTTTTTTCTTTTTAATGCAAGAAAGCTGGCCTTTCTATTATCGAAGAAGAGATCTGGCAATATGTCCTTCCCAAGTAATTGGAGAGACACGGCCGAATTTATTATTGCAATGGAAGTTATTGGCAACTTTTACTGTGAGTTCACCTTTGGGTGACATTGGGCCAGAACAGTCTGCATCACTGGGTTGAGGTCTGTTGGGGGTGTAGAGAATAGCCTCGGTTGCAGTTCACTTCCTAGAAGTAATTGTCATGGGCCAAATTTACGTAGAAGTACTCAAAAGTATTCCATGTCATTGTTCAAAACAGAACAACAATATATAAATTGTACAACTTTTAGACTCTCTCTCTCTCTCTCTCTCTCTCTCTCTCTCTCTCTCATTAGACCTGGTAATTAGGGTTGGTGGTGGGGATTTAGGCTCGATCCGATTTAGGTCTGAATTAGGTTTTAAATAAGATAATATATTTTTAAACATAAATATTAATTTTTATGTTCTAATAAATTATTTATAATATATTTTAACTAAATAAACAAATATAAGATGTCCTATATAACAAAACGAACGGATGTCCAATTTATCAAAATGGATGTCTGTGATGTTTATAACATTTATTGAAATATTTATTTGAGAAGAACAATTCTTCTATTAACATAAAAACAAATTAAAACAGTTGTTTATTAATGTACCACTAATAAAAAGCGAACGTCTGCTTTACTTAGTGGGCGTCTACTTGACTTAGAGTGGACTTCCATTAATCATAAAGCACGAGTCAACGTCTGCTTTCGATTAACGGAGATTTATTTTTTGATCAAGGAAATCCTAATAAAAAAACAAATGTTCGCTAGTCATGTGCAGACATCCGTTTTATTGGTTATGAAAATCCTGACCATGAAATAGACGTTTGTTATTAGAAAGCAAACATCCACTAGAATGTTTGTTGAGAATAGAATCCCACCAACAATGAGAGAAACAAACGAATAGAACAGAAAAGAAGATTAGACACACACAAGAACACATGATCTAAGTGATTCAACAAAAGTCTACGTCCACAACTGTATTAGAAGATAATGATGATACAATTACAAGAGATATGTTAACTCACTCCCATTCTGAAACACCTACTATAGTGGTAGCATCGAAGTGGTCTCCAATCAAACTCTACATCTCCGACAATGTTATTCCCCTTTTTTTATGTATTAATGTATTATTAACAATTTATCATTTATGGTAACGGTATTATCAATGTATTTCAATATTTGAGTTATTAAATAATAATTTTTTAATTTTTAAAAATTTTAAATTAATATAAATTAATTAAGGTCTATTCAAAATTGATTTCTGGATCGACGTCAATCTGACTTAAACTAATTTAAGACCATAGACCGTGTTAGGTCTGAGGATTTCTTATTTCTGACCCAACCTGAAAGAAAATGGATCGAACTGACCCGACCCGAAATGACCCTGGGTCCATATAACTTAGGGCGAGGCCTGCCCTCTCCCTCTCCCCATCTCTCTCGTTGTACCAAATGGATGTTCTTTGGAAACAAATTCTTAGCTTCCTTACAAAAACGTGTCATTTTGACCATTTTTCATGTAGTCAGGCGAAACATGAAATCATATCATAACGAAATTAATGTGCAATGTAAGCTTCAAAAGAAAAATGCCTCAGTAACTACCATGAAGCTTCTTCTTTTTTAAGATCCAGGCATCCAGCTCAGCTCAGATCACATTAGCCAACTCTTATGACCACAATGAAAAGTGGAAATTGTTTTACTCCACACTGCCGCCAAAAACTGTTACCCAACTGTCATTTATTTGAAGTGGAAGTGGCAATGTTCCCTTCCCCTTCCCTGAAACGTGATCTATTCTTGGATTCTATTGAGAGAGAGAGGTGGTAGCCTGGGCCCAATTGGGTTTTTCCTTTTCTTCTTCCGAGGGAGCAGTTTTTGGGTGTTAATGGTTGTAAATTTCAACCAAATCTATGCATGGGAATTGGGTTTTTTTTACTTGTCCTATGTCTCCATCCCATACAAAATGAAATACTAGAAAGGGACTGGTGTCAAGATGAAATCCATTGTTATTTACAGCTCTTCAATCCCCACAACCTCTTGTGGTTCTCTCTAGAGTCTAGAGAGATAGAAGAAGGGTAGCTTAACCACCAAGCTTTCAAACCACAGCAAGTGGCCCTTATGAGAGTGTGACAGTTACACAAAACACTTATTATGTCCTTGAAGGTTTCCCTCTCAAAGCAGGGAAGCAAAGAATCACATCCACTTTCCTGCTTTCTTGCTTTGCCTTCTGTGAGTATTATACCCCCCCTTGCCTTTCCCGATCTGTGGTATACTGGTATTGGTTTTGCATTTCATTAATGTAGTTGCTGCTTTTTAAGAAAATCGATCAAAGTTAGGCATCTTTTTCATTGATTTCTTGTATTGGTGTAGTTTCAGGTTGTACTTTTGGGGTTGATGGGGGTGGAAGAGGAGGTGTATTCTTGGGAATTGTTTTTGATGATGTTGTATTCGTTTCGTTTACCTATTTCTTGATGCATCTGGTTTGGACTGTTTGCCTCAAGTCTTGCTTTCGGGACTAGGAATTGTTTAGAGTGGTTTTCCACTAGTTTCTGATAGAGATTTAGCTGGGATTTGTTGGTTTTCTTTGAGTTGAGGGAGACTCTGAAATGGGTTTTTCCTTCTGCTGCTGGTGAACAAATTAGAACTGTTCGGTTCAATGGGGTTTTCAGGTATATGCGTTACTGAGTCATTAGATGGTTATTATTGATATAACGATATTAGCTCCCCCCTTCAACCTTTTCTGTCAATAATTAAGGAAAACTGTAGGGCCCTCTTTTTTATGTTTTTGGTTATGTGATTCTTTGGCAATGATGTTGTTCGTATTTGAGGTGTTAACTTTTAATCCACGATAATGTTTCTAATTTTGGTTTGTTATAGATAGATACTACTGAAAATGTTCTAGACACAGGATGTTATTGCATTTTGATTCTCATCACCATGTTTAGCTCTTAATTTGCAGCTTTTTTCCCGTTCTGGTTGCCAACTAATGCTATATGCCTATGTGTTTTTCTTAGAGAATTGGAAGTTCGTTTCTACAATTTGCTTTGCTTCTCCTCTCTTTTTTCCTTTTAACCCTCCAGAAGCTTTTCTCCATAATGGTGAAGGAAATCACTTTCTGTGTTATGCGCAAGTTGTAACTAAAAAAAGAGTAATGCTCCTTGAATGTGTCAGCAGGACCTTCACAGCATTCTTGGCATCCGGTCATGACTGAGAAAACCACAACACTGGACTATTGGTGGAACTGGAGAGTCTTGTTGTGTGCTATATTGGTCTTGATTTCTATGATAATAGCATCCTTTTTAATATGGAAGTATGAAGGCCCAGAAGAACAGGAAGGGGCAGAAACCCAACACGAGACTAAGGGTACTTTGTATGAGGATGAATCTTGGAAGCCTTGCATCAAACATATCCATCCTGCTTGGTTGCTGGCTTTTCGAGTTATAGCATTCGTTCTCCTTTCTACATTGCTTATTGCATATGTCTCTACAGAGGGGGCACGAACATTCTACTATTATACACAGTAAGGCAAATTGTGTGAATTACTTATTTTCTTCACTTGATGTTAGAAATATGGACATCCAACTCAAAATTAATTGACAATGAGTAGAGAAGTCCATTTACATATAATTACAAGTCCTAGTTCTCACTTTTTTTAATGTGGGACTATTCCAACATTCTCTCTCACTTATAGTCTATTTTAGGTCCAACAAGTGTTTCTTTTAAACATTGATGGATGTGTGTAGACTTGGACATATTTGAACATCTTTTGGCTTTGATACCATATTAGAAATTTGGACATCCAACTCAAAACCAATTAGCAATAAGTGAAAGGGTCTATCTATGTATAACCACAAATTCTAGTCCTCACTTTTTCAATGTGAAACTATTGTAACAGTTTTTTTTTTAAATTCTGCATCCATAAGGAATCGAACCTGTGACCCTCCAACTAGAGTAATAATTGTGTACAAAATAAGCTATGCTTTGTTTGGTTCCTTCTTCACTTGATTTGGCTCTTTAGCTTTGCACATACTATTTTCCATCCCTTGTAAAAGTAATAGCATCAACCATATTAATTTCTTGGGTACTAGCACACTTTATTGCATATTGTTGTTTTTGGGCATGAATTGTCAAAAAAATCTTACTCCTTTTTGTTTCATAATGAATTAGAGGCCTCTCATTCAAGGATGAAGATGACTTTTTATCTGTTGTGTCCTGCCTTCTTCTGGTTTTCAATATGTCATTTCTTTGCTGATTGTTGTTGTTAACTAATATAGATTTCCATTTTGAGCAGGTGGACATTTGCATTAGTTGTTATTTACTTCGGGGTATGCTTCTTACAGGCGCTTTACAATTTTTATTTTTGTAGATGATGAATTTCATGAGATTTGCAATTGAAACTATTTACAACAGCTTATGCTTACATCATTGATGATTTGAAATTTTGTGCAAAACTTTTAAACCGATAATTTACTTGTGAGTGACATATGTTGTTTCATAGCTCGGTTCCATGCTATCAATCTATGGTTGCCATCAATTTCTCAAAAGAGTTGATGGTGATTGTGTTGGTCAAGTCAGACTAGATGAAGAACATGGTGCATATGTAGCTCCTACAAATAATGCCTCCAACACACCCACTAGAATGAAAGGACCTGTCTTTCAGGGAGAACGCCAATCACTTCAAACTGCTGGAATCTGGGGCTATGTGTTTCAGATTATTTACCAGGTAAGCTTCTGAAAAGGATAAATTATTTCTCCGAACTAACTTAAATCTGTTATTATAAGTAATATGATCCAGAGTGTCCTGAAAATCTCATGAATCACTTTTTCAGGCTTGCAGTTCTATTATATTTTTCAAGAAATGAATTCTTTCTTACCATCTGCTGTTTTGGTATGAGTGATTTGGTTTGTTGAATAAAGTAAACTGATGGTCATATGTTATACCAAGTCGTGGATGCACATGTTATGATTTATTGAAGGAAATAAAATTTGACTATCTTCTTGTAAGATATTTGATTTATCACTAATCATTGCTTTTGTTAAATGTTAGATTTGTCTATAGGGAAGCCAAATTATGAAAATATTTAGAAGCCAAAAGAGATTCATTCAGTATTTACCCCAATATAGTTGATTATCTTGGTACAGTTGTGTGATGTAAACTGGTTGCTGTCCCTAAAAAGCAATCCCCTTGGCATGCTGTTGTACTGTAACTTTTGGGTATGTTTGTACAGTAATTTTGGTTGTTTTTAGTGTATCAGCACATCCAAGATCTTGAATCCTTGAGGTAGAATTGAAATATAGCAGATGTGAATATAAGTGCATTTTTTTTTGTATATATGGACTGAGTTTATTGTCTCAAGTGCATTTAAAAAAGTAGTACACGCCCTAACTGTTAGACAAGCATACTGTGAATATAAGTCTAAAAACAAAACTCTGGGTACACCATATTTCGATGCCATATTAGCAATCAGAATCATATTTGGTATGAATATTTGAAGTTCAGTGACTGGTAAATGCTCTACTTTGGAGCAAGAATTAGACAATTCGTTTGGATTCTGAAGTGGGTTTCTATGAAGGGGATAGAAGAATGTTTGATGTAAGAAAAGGTCAATTATCATAAATGACCATAATTGGTACTCAATCTAAAGAAAAGGGGTCTGCATCAGTCAATATATCATCACATCATTTGTTCAATGTAAGCCTTCTGATATGTTTCTTGTTGTTGTTAACAGACAAATGCAGGTGCTGTTATGCTAACAGATTGCGTCTTTTGGCTAGTCATTGTTCCGTTTCTTGAAATGAAAGATTATGATTTGAATTTGGTAAGTAATTTATTTTCTGGAAGCAGAACTTTGGAGAGTGATATAGAATGTGTTGCAATTATACTAGTCAACATTTTCTACTATTCTAGATGTTCTTATGTGATTTCGGCAGTCCTTGTGGTTGGTTTTTTTTTTTCTAAAATTGCTGTTGTGGTTAGGTAGTCAAAGACTTGGGATTTTCCCCATTTTCAGGTATTCATTTGCGAAGGAGGTTGATTGTCCTATTAAATTTGCCTCACTTCAACTCTCTTTTGTATAGTTTTAAGAAACTGAAAAGTGGATTTTTTTTTTCAAAAATTTCATCTAGAAGGCAGACTTACAATGTGATAAATGGTCCATTTAACAATATAATCAACCAGAATAGATTTTGTGTACTTGTCAAACTATCATATATTTTGTGGTGGTGCACTTTATGTCATCCTTTACTGAAAACATGAAAAGGATCTATTAAATTCATGAAAAGAATCTATTACTGTGGCAGCTGACGATTGGAATGCACTCGGTCAATATCGTCTTCCTCCTTGTTGATACCACCATGAATTCATTGGTAAGTATCTCTCAGGTTTTCTTTATGATTTGCAGAATTTGGTGGTGTTTGATTTTTCATTTGTTTCCTTCTGATAGCGGTTTCCCTGGTTTCGGATCGCATACTTCATCATGTGGACGTCAATTTATGTCATTTTCCAATGGATTGTCCATAGCTGTATCTCAATTTGGTAATTTAACTGCCATTTTTGTGGTTAGTTTATTTCTAAAAGGTTCTTTATGCTATGCTTTGACATTTTTCTTCAACAGGTGGCCTTATCCATTTCTGGATTTGTCATCCCATTATTCTCCTCTATGGTATGAGTAGTTTTTTCCTTTCAATTTATTCCATATATTTAGATGTTTAGGCCTGGGTAACAATGAACTATCCTACTTATTTCAAAAAATAACAAATTAGTATATACAATCCAAAAGATCAAATTAGGACTGTCTCAACACCACTAATTTGCAGTTTGCAGTCTCTCCCTATAAGTTCTAATCGGGTGGCCACTGAAGTTACTGCTCAAAATCCAAGGTTTCATCCAAAAGTGGTTTTTATGTTGTGAAATTTCAAGTCATTTTGTATTGGCAAAAAAATAGCATGCAGGCTAACGAAAACTAGAAATGATGTCTCTAGGCTGATAATAATATTGACAATAACATCTGCAAACTTGAAAATTGCTCTCCCATCATTTATGTTAGTTAATTTTTAATATCAAAGTTTTGTCCTCTTCTCAGTGATAATTTGACTTTGAATTTTAAAAGTTATCAGTAAGTTTGTAATGACTCTTAAATTTGGTCAAATCGCTTGATCCTGATTAGAGTTTGCAGTTCTTAATTCAATTGATGGATATAAAAAATAATTAAATCTTCTACATACCTCAATGCTTAGTTGATGGATATAACTATGATTAACTCTTCTATACATCGTCTTCTTAGGTATTTGTTGGTGGCATTGATGCACATACCATGCTATGCCATTTTCTTCTTGATAGTGAAGTTGAAGCACTGGGTCCTATCAAGATGTTTCCCCCATTCTTACCTGTTGTGATTTTAAGCAATGAGTCTCAGTTGCAGATCACAACCTCGGGAAGCCACAACTTTCCTCATCTCAACAGAGCCATGTGCGGTACTTAACGGCAAATTGACAATTGTTTTGTTTTCCAAAGCTTACAACCGAGGGAAGAAGGAAAATTGGTGTTCTCAAACATTATTTGGGAATCAAGTTTATACTTGATTTCTTGTTATTTGGCACCAGTTCATAGAAATCAACTTGGCGATACAGGCTCATCACTTGGATGGTTCAAAAGAGAAAGAAGAGACGCTCTTGATTTTGTTCTGATATTTTCGGCTGCTTATATGTGGCAGCAGGCACCACACCCAACAAAAACATGTATGACACCAGAAGCAAATTGGAGAAAATGTCTATAGCATATTGTAGTGAAAATGCGGTCACTATTGTTCAAAAATTCATGAGCCAACAAACTTACTGGGAGTTCAAAAGAAGGGGAACTTGAATCTGTACCTATAGCACGAGAGACAAGCTATAGACTTTGTTGATTAGAGGATACACAAATATTTGTTCTATCTAAAGAAATAAACAAAAGTCATTTTGAAGCCAAACTGCCATACGATATGCATTACTCCGGTCAGGGTTTGCGAAACCTGATATGAATACACACATATGCATTCCATTTGGAACTCTATTTGGATATACAAGTTTTGGTAAAAAAACATTTCCAAATGATCTTTCTTCCATAACCATTTTAAAAAATAGCGATCAATTTTTCTATATTTTTGTACTAGAAATGTAAGTGACCAAAATAAGTATGATATATAGTTTTTGAAAAACAACTTTTGATTAAATGCTGCAATTCCAAATGTGGTTCCAACAAGGTTTAAGCATAAAAATAAGAATCTACAGCAAAAACCATACGAGGCCTATAAATGAAATCAATTGCTGGTCAAGACATACAAATTGTAAGAAAATTGGCAACATCCATACAGACTCCTAACAATGTAGGAATCAGCATCGCAGTTCTCATTAAAAAGTGTACAGCGACGTATGGTTTCTGATTCGTTTTGGTGCTTCGTCATCAAATTGGGAGCACACACATCCATCAAGCCTGTACATTTTCCCTGATGAACTGCTCAAGCTGAGAAATCTCGCCTTTTAGGCCAGAAGCCTCACCAACCACCACCCTGTTTTGGCACTGAGTGAAAGCAAATGTCTCCCCAGACACACCAAGTGTGTATTCGTTAGTGATATCTGCCGTAGAGACCGCAATTCTTGAAGCACGCAGCTTGTCTCTGCAAACAAATTTGGTAATGCAAGTTAAACACAAGTTCATGATGTAGTTCCAAAAGAATGAGCAAGATAAAAATCCAAATTGTTAAATTAAATTTAAGACAAATGCATATGTGGATTTCCATTCAATAATCTTAGTACCAGCGCTTTTAAAATGACAAGACTAATATCCATGTCCATGTGCACATGAGATGGGATAAATCGTACTCTTTATGAAAAGTGGTAAAGATATGGAAGTAATGACCCACATCCATTTGCAACGATAGTATCAAGGCCTAGAAATGAGTTCCCTTTGATATATTAATGCACAGTAGAGTAAGTAGCTCGGGAATATATATTACAAAATGAAACCAGGGGTTCTGATATTTTTGTAATAGAACAGTATGACAGTTACTGACACTCAAAGAGATAATAGTAATTTTTACACATTGTTAGAACAAGCAAATAAGTACTTATAGGACATATAGCTTCACATTTGAACCTTTCAAAATGTAAAATTGGACTAATGCAAAACATATATTACCAGTAGTTTGACAGAAAAAGAGAGTTTCAAAAAGCATACATTTCCTTCTCCAATTGTTTCTTAATGAACTCCTTCGAGTGTGCAGTTACTTTGTCAGTCTTGTTGCACAATATGAGCATAGGAATTTTCTTCTTCACCACGGGTGCCTTGGTCAATATATCATATAGGTACCTACAACAGAAGGAAAATCAAAAAGGTTGGTACCTATGACAAAAGAAAGGAATGATTTATCACAGTACTTATGCTCCATAATACAAAGATATATTACAATTCTCCCAAAAAAGGAACAGCATCAAGTTTTTCCTTGGAAAAAAAATAATTGCATCCCCCATGACCTGAGTGTTCTGATAATAATACTCACGATAGTAGATTGAACAGCCTAGTATTACTTGGATTTTTCAGTTATTGCTTACAATTGCCATTTATAGCTCCCTTCAAAATTCATGAAGCTGGTTATTACCAGGACATGTGGTGTTGGGTCATTTAACTATAGCCTAGTAATACTTAATAATATGCATGTTACAAAATGTTTACACGTGTCACCGAAATTTCACCGACACGTGTTTTATTTTCAATTTACCGATACGACTCCGACACGATGTCGAAATAGAAGTTTTCTGAAGAATATAAAAATTTTTTACTGTGTTTTCACCGACACAATTCTGACGTATCGATATTTTTCCGACACATGTCTGTTTTCCAACTTATCGAAGTCCGATACGAAATCGACATTTAGAACCATGATAATATGCCTCCCTATTACCTTGTGGTTATGTTCTAGTAACTGTCAACATTCACAATATGACCAAATTGTTCCAAAGGAAAAGTTGGTCTATAGTTTGATGGGCTGACAGATCCTGCACAAGGTAGGCTTTTCTAGTTATGGTGTATCTTAATGCTCAATTGCAGCTGGTTTTTTTTCCCTCTTCCTTCACACAATCTAGACTCATTTTGTAAATTTTATCAGAAAGTTAGAATTTTGTTGCTCTGATATAACGAATATTCAAATGCTTCAATCATGAGATGATATCACAACTTAATGAAAGGTAAAACAACTATCTCCCAATATCCAACGAAAGAGATGAAAAATGTTCAGTCTAGAAATTACTCTGCAGCAGCACGGCAGTTAGGTAAGAAATCTAGAGCATCCACAACAAAAACAAGGCCTGCTGCCTGAGGTAAGAAGTCATCAAGCTTGGGTCTAAGCCGGGAATGCCCTGGAACATCAACTACACGGATGGGCTTTATTTTGCCCCTCTGTGCAAACAAAAGATTTAATGAACAAAAGTTCAATACTACATATATTTGAAGAAATTTACTTGCCATGGAGGTATGTGAGTTTACATCTAAGCCAACTTAATGTCATGCCTCAGACTAATGGCAGATATAACACTGGGATGAACTGCTTGCTTACCCTCGTGGGCTCAGAATTCAGCACAAAACTGTCATCATTTGGCTCCATTGATGTAACAGTGCCCTGGTGTGAGGAACCATCACGAAGCTAGCACAAAGAAAAAGACAACAAATATCATAAGAACAATCTCGAATTCCATCCAATGATGTTGCTTAAAGCATCGCCATGCCAATTTATCAGTGATAGTAGGAACTAGTTGGGAATTATAAACGAATTTTATTCTTAAATTGCTATAACAATAGACAAAATGTGAACCACACCTAGGTTAAACCATAACAAGTACATGGAAAAATTGACTGACCTTCTCAATGTAACCAGGTCCTACCATACTTCCTCCATAACTGATTTCATTTTTACATTTTTCCTTCCCTTGAATCCCATGCATGTTCTGGCTGTTTAGACAATTTTTCCCCATCAACACTCAAGTTGAAACTTTTTTTTCTCAAAATAACGGTTTTGCATATTTCTGGTCTCTACTACTTCCACATGTGCCCAAGGAGTATATTTCTGAACGTTTTCCAAAATATGAATCTACAGGGCATTTATTTTTGTTAAGCCATCAAACAAAATATTTTATCGGACAGGGGGCACAGGGCCAATTAAAGTGATTGGCTCAAAAATCAAAAAAGAAGCATAAACAAATGCCAAGGAAAACAAAGAGAACAACACAATAAACTCAAGCAAGAAACACCAAGTGTCCCACCCAATGTTCCAAAAAACGGTTGACACAAGCCATTTACAAGGTGCTTACACGTGTTTGGATGTTGTCCATATTGTTTAGGGGCCTCACGGGCTGTTACAAGGATGAGGTCTACATGGCCGTTTTTTCCCGTGTCACCCATTTACACAACCATTTTTGTTATGATGTACGGCCATTTTTTCCTGTATTACCCGTGTAAATGGCCACTTTTTTTCCTTTTCCTGCTCCTCATCTACTTCTCCTCATCCTTTTTCCCTTTGTCACACTTTATTAGGTTATTTGAGTGAATTAAATTACTCTTGTTGAATATGAGTTGCATATATTCAGGTAATTTGATGAATGTTGTTGGTTTTCTGCATGTCACATGTTTATAATTACATGTTTTAACTTCAACTGTTTTTCATTAAACCCCTGTGTAGTATTTACACGTGTAGAAATATAATCCATGTTGTGTCCGTTTCCTGTTTTTAAAAACATTGGTCCCACCCCATCCCAAATAGACAATCATTCCCCATAATCCATTCCAAAACTGCAGTAATAACTAAGACCCGAGTATCCACCCAATCTCTGAAAATCTGGTGACTCCAAACATCAACAACAGAAATCCCACTCTGCAACTCTAATCCTGTTCCTTCCCAACACCAAATCCAAACCTCATCTCCAATAAAAATGAATATAAATGATCACTCATAGGCTCAAAAATATTCATAAGAATGATAAATAACGCTGTTCTTAAATTAACCCTCTCTAACTGCATACCATGTCGTGTTTTCCAAACTTTAAGGGTTCAATTTTCAAA
Source organism: Posidonia australis (assembly GCA_024699735.1). Taxonomy (NCBI): domain Eukaryota; kingdom Viridiplantae; phylum Streptophyta; class Magnoliopsida; order Alismatales; family Posidoniaceae; genus Posidonia; species Posidonia australis. Next base: position 8,599 of record JAMKQA010045682.1, on the reverse strand, counting down.
TATCTACCATCGTAAGTCAGGATAAAGGAGTTCAAATATGAAATGAATATCTTCAGCAAGGTGGTAATGTTATTAGTACAACTAGCTATTAAACAGTAAGAATTTTTTGGAAGTAACTGAGAAAAAAAATTAAAGTTGGTGATTGATGTCTTGAGTCAGACGTTCACAAACTACCAATTTTATATGTCTTGGTTAGAAATTGTCAAGTATCTATTATTTTCCTGCAAGAGGTGCTCAATTTGAGCTTCTACATTCAAATCATTCACATTGAATAGTTGCCAGGGATATAGGTGCCAATCGATGAGGGATCAAGTGAAGAAAGTTATAGAATCCAACTAGTGCTGCAAGAAGCTTAATCCAATAAAGCAGTACACTATGTGCTCTCCATTTTTTGGATCTGCATATGGGTCAGTGCCTTCCACCTTGGCTACTCAAATTATATGCAGAGTGCTCTCTAAACAATGAGCCAAACATCAACTTATTCAAGCCAACCATGTTAGATGGAGACCAAGGTCAGAAGCCAATTCTATCATGTATATGAGATAATATGTGTATAGAGCATAAGGCTCCTTCAATTTGAGATTATAAGGATAACACATTTCAAAGCTATTATGGAAGTGGACTGGCATCATTATTCCATGCAATGCAGAACCAGCCCAAAAATAATTAGAAGAAATCAGTGAACCAAGAGTGCCATAGGCTTCATTTTGATGGTTTTTATTGATTTTTTGTTTTTTTTCCCAAGATACTACTCCAAAACTCTTCGAGAATGCAGACCCAATAAAAGAACAACAATTCAAATCTTACCTGGTAAAATAGGACAGTTTTTCCACTACCACATAATCCAGCAAGAATTATAGTGTTGGACCTGCCACGCTTGAAAAGACGACCTGTAATAATGGATCCACAAACACATGATTAGCCACAGTTCAAACAAATATCATAAGCTTACAATAAATGTTTACAGAATCATATCTAGTACATGCCTACCTGGTAGAAAAGTAGTAGACAAATCCATATCAAGGTCATAGTATTGTCTAGATTTCAAAGTCAAAAAGACATACCACACATGCCGATAAGGAATGTGGGTCATACTTTGAAGTGAAAAGGACCAATGAAAATAGAAAAACCGAACCAATCAACAGGGTACCCACCATCAAACCAATACATTGTGCAGCAGACTTTATAGCCATAACAATATTGCACCTAGGCAAGCACAGCCACATCTACTATACCAACTGTTAAGAGAGATAATAGGCTATTAGTAGTTATACAGGTTATTGGATATCCATATAACCATATTTCTATTAAGCCTATATATATTTGTAATCCCTTAGCCTTAGTTTGGAGCCCGGATAAAGTCTAGAATAAAGCCAGAATTAGAATTACAATACCATCTGACAAATCAAAAAAGTGAAATAAAAGTAGAATAGTAATACCCATTCCATTTTCGTTATTCCAAATTTACAATTCCACTAAAGGTGTGAAATAAGGTAATGCTACCGACTTATTCTTCGTTCCTTATTCCTCTATCTACTTGTCCTCTTCCCATACGATCGCCACCTCCACCATGATCACCACCTCTTCCACTACAAAAACCCACTTGTAACTACTACCTCCGCCATGATCGTCACCTCTTCCACTGCCACCGCCACCACCAAAAACCGCTAGCAGAAACTACCGCCACTTCCACCACAATCGCCTCCTCTTCCACTGCCACCGCCACCTCTACCCATAGAATTAAACATCGATTTGGTATCGAACTTCGGTCCAACAAAACTAAGAACATATCAGACATCTGTGGAAATGTCGATGGAAACGTGGTAAATTTACGGAAGTCCATGGAAATAGATAAAAAACTTTGAATTTTGATTTCAAACTTTAGAGTAAGCTGAAGTAAGTAATAATCTACATCTTAGGCTACTTAGATCAACTTCTTCAATATGTATTACATTTAAATACACTAGATGATCTTAATACAAATATCTTGAAACATAAATAATACGTAAAAATGATTAATAAATGTTTAAAAACAAAAGTGCTTATAAAAGTTACCTCATATATGCTTAACATTTTACTATTTTTTATTTAATTATGAATTTTACAACTTTTTAATGATTTTATAGAGTTATTAGGTTAGATCTATGTAATATCAAATTATTAACATCAAAACATAAAAAAAAACCCTAAGACCTATGTATTATTAAATTATATCTATGTGATATCAGGATATTAACATCAAAACACAAAAAAATATAAAAAAGCCTAAGATGCATGTATTATTAGGTTAAATCTATGTAATAACAAGTTATTAACATCAAAATACAAAAAAAAACATGGGAAAACCTAAAATCTATGTTTTATTAAGTTAGTTCTAATTATTATTATGATAGATCTAAGATGTAGATCTACATGAAAAGTTCAAAATACAAACACAAAAAATGAAAAAAACTATGATTCTATATAAAAATCAAGTGTTATATCTTAAAAAGGGAAAATTTAAGAACAATTAAGGAGAAAAGGCTTTTCAAGTTTGTAGCAATCCACTAGATTGCGAAGGAGTAGAAGAGATACACAGGAAGTCAGGAATTCATAAAAGAAAAAAAGCAAATAAAAAGGAAGAAACTCTGGTGCAAGTTTGTAGGTTTAATGGACATGTCGATCGACATTGTTCAAATTCAATGTAAAAAATACACCGTGTCGACCGACACTCCGACACTCACCGATATGTGTCGAAGTTTTGCTCTGACATATGGTATTTTCAGATTTACACTTGTAAATCGTGTCGGCCAACTCAAAATCCGACATATGTCGGCGAAATATCGCCGACACGTGTCGATGTTTAATTCTATGCCTCTACCACAATCGCCACCTCCACCACAGTTGCCATGATCGCCACCTCTTCCACTGCCACCGCCACCACCAGAAACTAGATCGTGAAGAGGCAATCATGGCTAGACCTCGAGGCAATGTTCCCCTGCCTGCCATCGTCTAGGAAAAAGACTCCAATGTTCACGAAGAGGAGGGATCTCTCCAAGAACTGGTACTTCTAGCAACCAGACCTCGAAGCCTTGTTCATCTCTGTTCTACTACAGTTATTGTAGGAAACCATAGGTAGTTTTTTTTCCCCTTTCTTTGTTCTCTATTGTTCACAACTAGTGTATTTTTGGGTTATATATTTGATCTCCTTTTGTTCTTCTAGATTCATGTTGTGAATGGCGTTGCGAATGATGGTGTTGTGAATGTATTTTTAGGTTCTCCTGGGTTATATATTTTTGGGTTATGCCACCAACTATCGTGCACAACCAGTGATGATGGTGTTGTGACTTGTGAATGGTTCTGGATTCTTGGATTCATGTTCTTGTGCCTTATGGTTTAGATTGATGTTTGCAACAAATTTAAGAATGGAAGACAGGAAGAGGAAGATCTATTTTCTTTCCTGTGCGAACATCAAAGTCTTCTTCCTCGTTAAATTCTCTTCTTCAAAAAAATATATGATTTCAAATTATAAATATTATTTTAAATATAATAATATTTATTTATGAATACTATTTCATAATGTTTTATAAAATATTATTTATATATGAAATCTTATTTTGTATGATTTCAAATAAAATAATATTGATTTAAAAATAACACTATTTAATATAATATATTGTTATTCTATACATACTGTATTAATGTACAGATGTCTCAATACTGATTTCAGATTAATAGCCAAACCAAGATAACTTCCAATACATACTTATTCACATTAACAATTCTTTTACTTCTAAACAAAAAAGTAATTCTAATAAAATACTAATATCACTTTTCACTTATTCTTTATTTTATTATTCTACATCCTAAGAGGAGCTTAGTTAACAAGAGTATCAATCTTATTTTCCCTAACATGGTATCCAAGAGCCTACCCCTAGTCCACCACCCATCCACCCATCGCTAGTCATCAGCTTCCTCAGTTCCAATGCCTACACCCTCCTCTTCACCGGGTCTTCCTACCCCCTCTAGCGGCTCCAACAACCTATGTTGCCGCTTAGGGATGCTTATATAAGTTGTGTACCTGTTTACCCGTTGTGGGGCTTGTGTTTTGCCCCATATGTGCCTGTTTCATGCCTGTTGTGGCCTGATTCTGTGCTGATCAGACCAGTTCGCTAGTTTGTGTGCTCTTGCTGCAACAGATTTTCATCAATGTGACTTTGTATGCAGCTCATCCTCTGGCACGTGTGCTGATTGCTGCAGTTCTTGCCTGTGTTGTCGTGTTTGTGCTCTGTCATGGCTTTCACCTCTACTTGCACCCCATCTGGCACCTCTCATGATCCCTAGGTTGAGAATCTAAGTCAAACAATGGTGAAAGACAATGACAAAAATTATCTCCTTTGGACCAAAGCGTTAATAGTGTTTCTCAGTGTTACAAGAAGTTAAACCCCCCCCCCCCCCCAAGACTCCCACTATGACAACTGGATTGTTACCGATTGTGATGTTATTTCATGGCTTCAAATAGCATGATGGAGAACATTGCTTCGATGTCATGCTTCTCACCCCCACCAAGAAGATCTGAGACACCGTAAAGGAGACGTACGGCTACGAGAAGAACATTTCTCGAGTATTTGAGATCTATGAGCAGTTCTTCACTTTACAATAAGGCAATTACTTAATTCAAGAATTGTATACCTCCCTTCGTGCTCTGATGGATGAACTAGATGTTTAACAACCCCTTGTACCTTATGTGACAACTCTACGAGAGTATCATGGTTTGGTTGCTGCCAAGTTCTTGTTGACTCTTCGTCCTAAGATTGCATCTCAAGTTCAAGGCCAAGACACAGTTCTTTCGCTCTCCTCTACATTTAGTTGTGCTCTTCGCATCTCTACTAGGACACCTTCTACTCTACTCGTGGTCGTGGTTGGGGACATGGCGGAAGACACAACTTTAGGGGTAACTAAGGAAGTAGGAAGTGTGATCATTGTAGTCGCCCTAATCACACTTCTGACAAATGCTGAGATAAGTTTGGTAGATCAGAATGGATGCAAACTGTCACAACAGATAGTTCTGGTGATACCGAGGCTATCCCATATACAATTACAATTTCAAAGGCAAAGTATAAGCATTTTCTGCAATTCCAGGCTAGTCAGTAGTCCATTACAGCTACTCATGTTTCCTCATCAGGTATTGATGCCTATGTAGTCTGGAAGGATAGTTTCTGAATTATTGACTACTGATGGTAGGTTATATTCTGTAACTAGTGAAATAGTTGTTCACGTCTCTTCGCATCTTTCTCTTGACAAAGTTCACTATGTCTATGATTTTTCTGTTAATTTGCTTTCCATTAGTGCTATTACCAAAATCTTATTCTACTCTGTGACCTTTTTCCATATCACCGCGCTTTTTAGAACCTGAAGTCAAGGAAGAGAACTGGTTTGAGTCGTGAATGTGATTATGAACTGTACTTGCTTATTTGTTATGTGGTTCCTAGGAGTCTCCTGTCTTCCATCTCTATGTAGTAGTCATCTTTCATTTGACATTATCGTCTTGACCACCCCTTTCTTCATAAGCTTCAACAAGCTTTTCCATAGTTGTCTGTTGAGTCATTTGAGTGTGAATGTTGTTAATTGGTAAACATTATCGTGCTACTTATCATCATCTATCTAGGTTTGTATGATCCTTTACATTTGATTCATTCATATATTTGGTGTTCCTCTCATGTTGCATATGTTTTTGGACTTCGGTACTACATTGTATTTATTGATAATCATTCTCAGGTATCTTAGGCGTACTTATTGAAAGACCGAGCTCATGTACCTAATGTAATAAAAAAATTCAATGAAATTAAAACTCAATTTTCTACTTCTTCAAAAATATTTCATACTGATAATACATTGAAATTTGTTCAGAATGAAATCAATGACTTTTATACTTCTTTGGACATTTTACATCAAACTACTTGTCCTCATACATCCCAAACGGAATAGGATGACTAAGAGAAAGCATCACCATATTCTTAATGTCACTCACACTTTCATGATTCAGATGAGTGTTTCAAAGTTTTTTTTGTCTAATGTTGTTCTCACAACATCCTACCTTGTTAATAAGATGCCTTCCTCTGTTTTGTTTGTTGCGGTTCCGTTTTGTAGACTATGTCATAATGATACGTTGTTTCATCTCCATCCTCATGTTTTTGGGTGTGATATATTCAAGATTTTTCCCCTGGACTTAACAAACATTTACCTAGGTTTGTCAAATGTATTTCTTCTAATATTCTCAAACCCATAAGGGATATTGTTGCTTTAATCCAACTACTGGACGTTAGATTATATTAACTAGTATTACCTTTGTTGAATGCATACCATTTGTTGGGTCATCTTCTCTCCCTTTGCCACTATGGTCCCTCTTCCTATCCAGTTGATAATTTCATAATTCCATTTTTGATGGTACAAATGGTACTCTTATAGCTACTACTCACGCATTATAGGTATATTCTCATCGAACACAACAAGCTTCCCCAATTTCATTACCAATCGATTCCTTTGTCATGCCAGTAGGTCCATCTCCTTTTGCTTTAGATATTCCTACTGCTCTTCGTTATGGTAAGCGATCGGTTACTACTCATCCTATTTCTCATTTTGTTTGCTATAATTGTCTTCACCACAAATTTCACGAGTTTACCTTATCTATATCCTTCGTGTCTATACTTAGGAACCACAAAGAGGTTATTAACATTCCACAGTGGAAAGCTACCGTGGATAAGGAAATGCAGGCACTAAAGTCATGTGGTACATAGGTTCTAATTATGTAGATGCTTCTATTGTTGCTTCTAGATAGGTTTACACCATCAAGTATGGCTTAATGGATCGATACAAAGTATGTCCGATAGCTCATAGATTCACATAGATGTTTGGTGTTGATTATGTTGAGACCTCTCTTGTTACCTAATTGAATTTCATTAGTGTATTACTCTCAATCTCTATAAATCAACCCTAACAAATGTATCAACTTGATGTAAAAAACGCCTTTCTCTATAACGATCTTGCAGAATATGTCCTAATGGAGCAAGGTGTGTTGCTTAAGCGAGAATATTGTCTGTTACCTCAGAAAGGTAATTTATGGTCTCAAGCAAAGTCCCAAAGCATAATTTGAAAAGTTCAACAACATTGTTATGGCAATAGATTTTCAAAGATGTGCAGTTAATCACTCTATATTTATCAAGAGATGCACTAACGGTAATGTTGTTCTCGCTGTATATGTTGATGATATACTAATGACCGACAATGCAACATGAATCATGAGAACAAAGGAATATATGAAAAACCATTTTGTTACAAAGAACATAAGCAAATCTAGATACTTCCTTGACATAGAGTTCACTTATGGTAGAAACAAGATGGTGCTATCACAAAGGAAGTATGTATTTGATCTTCTCTAAGAGATGGGACACTTGGGTTGCATACCAAAAAATGCCCAAGTTGATCAAAACCTAGATTTTTGTAATGATTCTTATGAATTATTGCATGTTGGGCAATATAAAAGGCTCATTGAGAAGTTGATTTACTTGACTATCAGTCGTCCAACTATTTCATATGCAGTTGGTCTTCTTAGCCAGTTTATGCATGAATCACAAATGATACAATGGAAAAGGACATATATTAAGGGACACCAGGAAAAGATCTCATTTACCAAAGGCATGAACATCTTCAGGTTAAAGCACATTCTGATTCTAGCTATGCAACATACGAAAGGGATAGAAAATCTATATCAGATTATTACACCTATGTTGAGGGAAATCTGATTACCTAGAGAAGTAAGAAACAGAATGTGGTACCTAGATCTAATGCAAAAGCTAAATACAAATCCATAATATAAACCACTTGTAAAATGATTTGGCTTAAAGTCTCTTTTAACTGAGTTAGTTGTACCAATATAAACTCTTATGTCTATGCATTGTAATAATCAAGCAACCATATTTATTACTAGTAATCTTATTTTCCATGAAAAGACAAAACATATTGAAGTTGATTGTCATTATATGAGAGTTATAATTACGAAAGGGATCATCTCTACTCCATATATTTCTTCTGAGCAGCTTATGGATATTTTCACCAAAGGTTTAGCCTTATGTGCTTTCGACTCTATTTGTAACAAGCTAAACATGACCAATATACATACTCCAACTTGAGGTGGAATGTTAAGAGTTATGATAGACTATTAGAAGTTACACGGGTTATTGGACATCCATATAACTTGTTAAATGACTTAAGTAATGGGCTGAGGCCCGTTTGCTCGGCCCGTCTGCTTAAAAAAAAAAAAAAAAAGAAGGGGACGCACTGTTGACGCGTCTTCTTCCTCCCGACTGCGCGAGGGCTTCCACTGCGCAGCTCCCGCAACTCCTGCAATCGACGACGCTTCGCCTGCTGAAGATGAAAGGAAGTGTCGCCCGTTACAGCCGCTCAGGTACACGACGTCCGTTTCTCCTTCGAAGGCCATTAAAGGCTTCATTCCTCGGACGACCGTTTCTCTCCCGCATCCGAAGGACGACCGTTCCTGCTCCCTGCACCGTCCGTTCAACTCACGAGCTCAGTGGAATGCTCAGAAGCTCACGCGTGGAGA
>JAMKQA010045637.1:0-17697 GCA_024699735.1 Posidonia australis | reverse complement strand
TTTTTTACAAATATTAATGCCTATCCTAAGAAGATTGAGCTAAATATTAATGTCGTAAAAGTTGGCTTGCATTTTGTAAATGAACTCTGTTATTTATAATAGTTGGATTTATTACTTATAACTGAATTTCCTATTTTGATGTTTATTGTTCATTTTATGTGATTTCAATTTGACACGTTTTATTTTTTAGATACAATGTCACACATAGAACCAATTAATGTTAAGTCTGACATTGTTGAACAACAAGAACCAACATCAACTACAAGCACTCAAAATCAGAAAAAGACAAGGCAAATAAAATCGGATGCTTGGAAGGATTTTATTAGAATTGAAGTTGATGGGATACCCATGGCAAAATGTAAACATTGTAGTGTTGAATATATGGCTAGGCCAAAAGATGGGACAAAGAATTTAATTCATATTTGAAACTTAAGCATCCCTCAAAAGTGAAGTAAGATGTTCATCAAATGTTAATAAGTGTGGCAGGACAGAAAAGGAATAGAGAAAATGTCATAGACTTACAAAATTAGAATTTTGATCAAGAATTGAGTAGAACAAATCTTGCTCGTATGATCATTCTTCATGAGTATCCTTTTGCTATTGTTGATCATGCCGGATTTCGAGAATTCATTAGAAATCTTCATAAATCTGCTTGAAAGTGATAAAAATATGGTAAAGGCATAAAGTAACCCTAATGATACAGTAATGGGACCTTGATAAATCTGTTGTTGTACTGGTAATGGTTAATGGTGACTAAGTAGTGTTATAACTTATAACTATTTAAATTGTCCTTAAACGTATTTATTGAAGTGAGATAATTAGATTTTTTTAGTCTTATGGTGGTTAGTGGCGACTAGTTTGCAGACACAAGAATTCTTTATATTGATTTTAACCTCAAATTATAGCTCTTCTCAATAGATGTTAAGGGTTTGACTCTCAGCAACAGATTTCCTATCAAATTTTGCTTCATAAGTCTTTAAGGGCATTTTTTTTATAAGAACGATGGTATATTGCAATTTGTATAGGCACTTGAATAATATTTTTTTATTTGGTACTGCACCTATGTCCCAAAATCTTTGGATATTCACATGGAAAAAGACATAATGATGCATTTGAAAGGCACATGTATATAGATGGTCATAGACATGAAAAATTCAAATGAAGAGGACAAACGGAAGGGAAAAAATGAAAATTAATAGGCATCAAAATGTCATGTCATCTCAGGTGCATAACATAATGCTATATAAATTCACTTACTTTCACATTGAAAAATAGAAAATTGAAATAAATGGAGAAAAAAGGATTACATGAATATCTATGAAGAAGAGAAGGTGAAATTATATAGCCATTTGGAGACACTCAGTTGTCGTATTAGCCTTACCACTGACATGTAGACATCTAATCAAAACAAGGGCTATTTTGCTTTAATAGCACATTATATTGATGATAATTGGAAAATGCAGAAAAGAATTCTTAATTTTTCTATAATTGATGCTCCTCATACTGCTGTTGCACTTTCAGAAGCCATTTTGGAGAAATTGTATAAATGGAACATTGATAGAAAATTAATGTCTATTGTTTTATATAATTGTTCCACAAATGATGCTTTTGTTAGAGAAATTTTGGAGAAACTTTCGGCTAGTACTCTTGTGGCATATGGGCAATTATTTCATGTTAGATGTTATACACATATTTTGAATTTAATTGTCCAAGAAGGAGCTGATATCATAAGGGACGTCACAACAAAAGTGCGTGAAAGTGTGAAGTATGTTAAGTCTTCCACATTAAGATTGCAGACTTTCAAAGAAGTGGCTAGTCAATTAAAAGCTCCAAACAAATCTCTTGTTTTAGATGTTTCAACAAGATGGAACTCCACAATCCTTATGTTGCAAACCGCTTTAGAATTCAACGAAGCTTTTTCTCGTTTGGCAATGCTTGATACTTCATACAAGTTTGAACCTAGTGCAGAGGAATGGGAACATGCTAAGATTGTTTGTGGTTGCTTGCGTTACTTCTATGATGTCACTAATAAGTTTTCTGCCTCATTGTATCCTTCTGCAAATTATTTTTTTTAGACATTTGTGCTATACATGTGATGTTGAAAGATTTTTGTCAGAGTACTGTTCCTTTTATTTCTGCAATGGGCAATCAAATGAAGGTTAAATTTGACAAGTATTGGAATATTGCAAGTATGGTTTTGTCATTAGCATCTATATCGAATCCTCGTTACAAAATGAAAACAGTTGAGTTTTACATGAGAAAGATTTATGGTGTTGATGGAGAGCAACATATTATAGAGATAAAGACATGCTTGATGGACTTGTACAATGAATACCATTTGAAAGTAGCAGATGAAACACTTGTTTCAGGTGAGAGTGCTTCTGATGTCATTACTAGTCCACCACCTTCCGGAGATTATTTTCCCTATACACCATTTATTGTGTCTGCAACAATTGATGAGTATAATCAATACATTGATGCAAAGTCTGATGCACAACCATCAAAGAATGATTTAGAATCATACTTGGAGGATCTAGTATTGCCTAGACAAGAAAATTTTGACATCTTAACTTGGTGGAGTATAGAAGCACCTATGTATCGTGTGGTAGCTTGTATGGCACGTGATATCTTGGCTATTCCAGTATCTACTGTTTCATCAGAGGCCGCTTTTAGCACCGGAGGTAGAGTGCTTGATCAGTAAAGATATTCTATGCATCCAACTACAGTTGAGGGCCTTATATGTGCACAAGAATAGATTAGAAATGAACTTTGTGATAAGTTACAATTAGACATTATACTTACTTTCTATTTTTATAAATTCATTTACATAAAGTCTTTTGTTTTTTCATTGCATTTATAGGAGAAAATCTTGTTGATGTACTTCTTAGATCAATAACTGAAGATTTTGATGATGGAAACCTTGAAACAAGTAATTCTCAATTTCTCATTCTCTTTTAATCTTTACTATACATTCATAAAATTATTCTTATAATTTGTCTAATGTTTAATTTTTAGATGCGAGCAAGATGTTACAATGTTATTTCCATTTTGTAAGGACATACATAACACAAAACTCTTCAATTGTACTATTGTTGATGAAGAGCAACATATTGTAAAGATTAAGGTCCTCTTTAAGGAATTTTTCATTGTTATTTTGCACTTTATTACATCTAGTGGTAATTTTTTCACCACTAGATGTGTTTTTTTGAATAATATGCTGATCTTTCCTTGTGTTATTCGCAGACAAAGGCTGGGAAGAAGAAATGAAGCCATTCGTTTCTATATTTTGATCTTCTATTCCTCTTGTGGAGTTTTGAGTGTCTCTTAGATGTTTGTTTGCAAGTTGCAATATTTTGTCTTTTAATTAAAGTAAAATTTAGACTCATTTTGATTTTTTTATCGAACATATGTATAACTTTTATCTCTTGATTTATATGTTGATTACTATATTATCAATTCTTATAAATTATAATGCTATTATGAATTATTAACATGATTATCTTGAGTTAAATTTAGTCCATGAAATGATGAAAGTTCGTAAAATGATATAAGTTTAGATTTTAACAATAAAATAAATTCACCCGTTAATCCTATCTATCACCTATAAAATGATATAAATTTAGATTTTAAAAATATAAAAAAGTCATCCGTTTCACCCGTTAACTCTATCCATCATCCATTATTCTAATGGATAGTGGGTACGGTAGTGATTAGAATTTTGTAAAACAGATATTAACTCGACCATTACCTATTAATAAAGGATAGATTAGGATTAGAATAAATGTCTAATCCGATCCATTTACGGTCCTATCTACGAACCTAAGGTACTCCCCCTCGATGCACAAGGACCCATACCACTATACTTTGAGCCAGACTACAAACATGGAAAAATAGATATTCAGATCATAGCATATCAACGAAAAATATGTAATGCAATATAGACACAGCCAAGGCGTACAAGAATTTCATATATTCTCCAAGCAGAGCAGATGATTTATCAACATTTTTACATGGTATATGGGCAATGTATTTTGTAAGCTACTGATAAATAGTGAAAGACACAAATCATAGATTGACAGTCAGGCATGGCAACAGGACACGTGTGGGGCTAGTCGTCGATCTACGGCCTGCCTCCGGTTGACTTGATGGAGCCGACCGACGACCATTGCCCGATGGCTCGCCACCATTGCCCCTGGTAGCCCGGAGCCCACTAATGGGTCTTTTCCAATCCATCAGCCGCTGGCCCAGAATGCCACTATTCGTCGACCATGACCGTACCTCCTTTAATTGTCGACTGCCGGTAGCTCACAGTGATGGGAAAAGAGGAATGACTACGGCCGATGCATGTAAAATAACAAACAATAGCAACAACCAGGATGGGGAAGATGGCCTACCATTCTGCCGCCTTGATGGTTCCCTTCACCGCCGCTGACCACAGCCGTGTGGTATCGCCGCCTTCTTCCGCCAACATGCGATGTTGGGAGCTTTCTCCCCTGACTGCCTTCGAACCTTGGCTGCTAGAGTGGGAGGAGGATAGCACAGACTTGCCAGCTTGAAGAAGAAGAAGAAGCACAAGATCTGCTATCATGGCATTTAAAAGAGAAGAAAGAAAAGAGTTATTTTTTCTTCTACGACGCCCCTTTAATGAAAATGAAAGAGGAAAATAGAATAGTGGGGCCTACCAGGTATTTTGAGAATCTCTAGACAACATTCCACGCTTGGGATAGAAACTATACCCAACGGAGAAGTACAAAATGTCAGGCGATTTGCAAAAAACCCGTCAGAATACTAGAATTGCCAGTTAGTCCAGTAATTTTACAAAATTTGTGCCTAACCCCTAGTTGTGGCAAAATGGCAGACTTGCAACTAATATGGGCCAAAACTCCAAAGTGTTCCTCAAAAACAAGAATATTCCTTAATAGGAGCATAGATGCCCCAAAACCATTAGCAGTCAATGACTCGGGAAGATTACATTCATGCCTCTTCTTTTTCACAAAAATACAGAATGACACATCAGTACCTCATAGCCCTATTCCGTTAGTCGAGCACACCTTTGACTACGTAGTGGAGTCTTATACCTTGAGGAATGGGGTTCACAGATCACACGGATACAAACAACACTCAGCTGATAGAAGCCTCTTCGAGGGTAGTAGTGGAGCATCCTCGACTTTTCGATGATTGGCCTTTGCCATGTCCCCTTTGTTTTCTCTCTTTGAGTTGATAACCTTAACTATTCGGTCGATGAGTTCGACGACTTGTCATGTCCCCTCCTGGTGCAAACCTAATGACATGTCATGCCCCTCCCTTTGGGATGATTAATCATTAGCTAGGTACTCAGCATTGCATCATATTCAGCATTTAGTATCTACATTGATATCTACCATCATCGCTTTGTTCTAGCATTATTATCGACAATAGCATCGCATAGTCAGGTGGACACCTAAGACTGTCAGTGCCCCTGCATCTAGCATAACCATCTATCATTAGCCATCATCTGCATCAATTTGCATCATGGCAATGAATCAAGACCTTCAGTATGTTTGTCGGGAAAGTGGATCATTGTCGGTGATAACTTGTCACTCTCACGTGGACACAGGTGTGATGTCTTGTCAATGTTGAGCATTAGTCTCGATTACCCCCGACCTCGCTTAGGGAAGGGCATTGGTAGCCACCCTAATTTCGTAGATACTAACCAACGGATCCATCAGAAAGAATTCTTTTTTGTTGTGGCATGCTCAACTACTCATCCCAAAATCTGTTAAACATCCCACGATCATCCAAACCTTAAGCCTTCACCACACCATACATCCTAAACCCTTATATGGCCCCAAAGTTTGAGGAGTAGGCCCAAGATCAAGTAAGCTGACCCAGCAATAGGTCAAGTGTTATTTAACAATGCAACTAATGAGCGATGTTTGCCAGTAGTATGCATAGGCATATATGTGACCATGCCAGAACTAACCCTTTGTGTGAGGGAGCACATGAGAATCTCAATAAGGCCATGGTGAAAGTGGTGAATCCGAGGAAGGATACTTAATTCAAAAACACCGAAATAAAGTAGGGAAAGGATAAGGAAACACAAAATGGAGTTGCCACCTAGTTTATTTGAAAATGGAAAATGAGGAAAATCGAAATGCAAAATAATCAATGAAACCTAAAAAGGAAGAACATGAATGTGGAAATCTATGCCGATGGATGTGACATTTTGGTCATTGTATACCAAAGAAAGGGTAAGGACTCATGTTACAGAAGGAGAAGGTGTTAACCATATCCATGTGCCTAGAATTTGGTCTTTCTTGGCTAAGTTCGCTCGCAAATGTGACCAATGTAGGCAAATGGTGCCAAAATAATGTTCATCTTGTGGCAGGATGCAAAATGCCATGCTAGGATATAATAAAACATGCTCTGAAGCAAAAAAAGAGCTAGGAAGTTGAATAGAAATTAAACAGAAAGATAAACAAGTGCTCTATAAATTGTGTAAATCGGTAGCAATACACACCACTTATTTTCGCTCGAATACTGCATTATCACCATCCACTATGGATGTGAGCTCATAAGATCTGCTAGAAAATCATGTCTAGTGTTTTGCAATTCAGTCACAGTGAACTTCATTGCCCAATTACGGTCGATAAAATGTTGAAATCAAACAATAAAAGACCATGTAAGCCAATACATGGTATTAGGAAGACAATGGAGCAATCAAAAAATACGGTGAACGCTTGGATCTCCCTACCCACCTAGCTCACTGGAGTTTAAGCCAAATAAGACTCTCCAGCCATGTCAAAGGCTGATGAGCTTTGTGTAGGGGAGTGAAAGTGATGAAGGAGTGAGGAAGTCCAAAGACAAGATGTAGATGCCATGCATGATGGAAGAAAATGAAAATATGGTTCGTCTCAGTTAGCTCAGTGTGCTCATCGTCGGTTAGTCATGGATAAGGCGGTCAGCCAACTTAAGAGACGAGTGACAATGTGCTTTCATCATCAAGGTGGACGAATGAATGTAGCGATGCACGAGGTTCTAGTTCAATGGCCGAAGCCTCATCTGAAGCCATAGGTGCGTCGTCCATGTAGGGATGCAGTGCCAAATTAGAAAGCCAAAATTAGGTGGCAAAACAACGACGAAAAGCAAATAGGACTACACACAGGTAGACTAGGCTCTAGTAGAGGATGTATCACTGGTGCATGGGAGAAGGCTTACCTACGAGGAATCAATGCGAATTGCCTTGTTCAGAGGTGGTAAATGCTACTACTTGTAGTGTTCACTGGCATCTGGTGTGATGCTCGAATGATGATGGAGAGACGATGATGCTCTAGCATTGGATGTGACTCACACACACGAGACGGGAATGTGAGTGGACTAAGGGAAGGTGGAGCTCAAATGGGGGTCGTCTAAGCTAGTGGGTTCATTGTGGAGGACATGTGTCGAGTATCGCTGGAGAATCCTAACGATGGGTGTTTTAGGTGCTAGGAAACTGATAGCTGGAGGTCTTGTTCAAGAGAGAAACTACGAGGGGGGAGCTTCCAGGATTTTCTTGCATGCCCTCTCGTAGGTCACAAGGATGTTATATAGAGGATTTGGGTTGATATTGGTTTTTGATGGCTAACAATTTAGGCTGAGTGGCTGAGATTGGATTCTAGCTAGTTTAATCAGGTTTTAAATGTTTGAATGGGGGTACGATGGTCTAGGAAGGACGTGGAACATTCCTAGATGCATGTGAGCCAATAGCGAGGTGGAAGTAAGTGGTCCAAAGTAATAGAATATCCATCGAGCTCGTCGGTTGCAATGTTCTAAAATAGGTCACTTTGCCAAATATCCACACCAATACCCTACGCTTGCTATCTTTGCTTAGAGCATCTGCCTCAGATAACAGCTTACGATTCTCACCTTGAAATTATGCTTTGAATGCGTGCTTGACCCAGTGATGGGCTTGACTTTTGGATTCTTGGCCTATTCCTCAATCTCTCAGGACCATGTGGAGGCTATGGGTTGTGGAAAATGGGGTTTTATAGGTTTGGGTTGTTTAATGGGCTTCAGGAGAGAGTGAGAAAGCCATTCGAAGCCATGAAGCACCACTATCGTACTCCTTCTAGTGACTATTGGCGAGTTCTTAGAAAATCAGGGTGTCTATAGATGCTCCACCCTAAGCAAGGTCAAGGGTGATTAAGATCGAAGTTCAGGATTGACAAGACACTCTACCCATATTCATGGGAGAGAAAAGAGATGCTACTGGCAATAAGTCACATCTTTAGAGGATGTATCGATAATCGTGACTCGTTGCCAAAAAGGTGAGCCGAAGCAAGAAAGTAAATGTAGAAAACAAAATAAGTTGTCGGACTTATTAACTAGATAGTTGAGGTTATTAGCCTAAGAGGGGGTATGGCAAGACATCATATTTGCCAAAGAAGAGATAGACATTTGACGTATGTCATTTGAGTAGTTAGGGTTACCAACCCGAAAATAAAGTGAATTTTGTCTGTCCAAAGCAGAAATCTAGAAAGAGGCTGAGACTTCGTCCACTCGAAGTGAAACGAAAGCAAAAGAGGACAAGCTAGACTCCGACTGTTTAGCGAAGATCCAAGAAGGCGATGACTTTGTTCGGCCAGAGCAAAGTCAAAGAAGAGAAAACTAGTCTTCGACCATCCAAAACAAAGATCTAGAAGAGCAAAGACTTCGTCTACCTTGAGCAAAGTCGAAAAGAGAGATAACTGGTCTGCGACCGTCCAGAATGGAGATCCAGAAGGACAAAGACTTTGTTCATCCGGAGTGAAGTCAAAAGAAATAATTAGTCTTCGATCGTCCGAAACGGAGATCCAGAAGAGCGAAACTGAAAAGAAGGATAATTGGTCTCTAACCATTCGGAATTGAGATCCAAAAGAGCGAAGATTTTGTCCACTTGAAGCGATGTCAAAAAAGAGAGCTAACTGGCTTTTGACCGTTTGGAATGGAGATCCAGAAGAGCAATGATTTGTCCATCCGGAGAGAAACCGAAAAGAAGGATAATTGGTCTCCGACCGTCAGAAACGGAGATGGAAAGAGCAAAGACTTTGTCTGTCCAGAGCAAGGTCAGAAAAAGAAATAATTGGTCTCCGATCGTCCGGAACGGAGATCCAGAAGAGCGAAACCAAAAAGAAAGATAATTTGTCTCTGACCTTTCGGAACATAGATCCAAAAGAGCAAAGACTTCGTCCACCAGGAGCAAAGTCGAAACGAGAGATAACTGGTTTCCGATCTTCTGGAACGAAGATCCAGAAGAGCAATGATTTTGTTCGTCCGGAGCGAAACCGAAAAGAAGGATAACTAGTTTTCGACCGTCCAAAACGGAGATCCAAAAGAGCAAAGGCATTTTCCATCAAGAGCAAAGTCAGAAAAAGAAATAAATGGTCTCCAACTGTTCGGAATGAAAATCCAGAAGAGCAACGATTTCGTCTATTCAGAGTGAAACCAAAAAGAAGGACAACTGGTCCTTGATCATCCAAAATAGAGATCTAAAAGAGCGAAGACTTCGTCCGTTTAGAGTAAAGTTGGAAAAAGAAATAATTGGTCTTTGACCATCAAGAATAGAGATTCAGAAGTGCAACGATTTCATCCGTCCAGAACAAAATCGAAAAGAAGGAAAAAACTAGTGAGATTTGACGCTCGATCTTACTGCGACTGAACACAACTACTGTCGATGCTCGATCGCTGTTGATGCTTGCTGACATGGAATTCATCATCGCCATGATACTGAATTCTGCAGGCAATCTCGGATGTAGTCATAGATGTATCATGTGTCAAAGGAGCATTCTATAGTTTTTGCAAAAGAATAGGGAGATAGTTGTAATTTTTCCATACTAGGATGCTCCAAGTGTTTAGGTAATGCACGTCACCTTGTTTGTTGTTAAAAGAGGATCTTGTGTTATCAGAGAAGACGTCTAGCAATTCTGCCTATGTTCTGTAATTTCCTGCCTTCACTTCTGACTGTAATCGAAAATCTACTTTCTTTGCAAGCACTGAGTATGTTCTTTTGTACTGTTGTGGAAAGTGAACTATAAATTTTGTTGCTTTTCTGAGGCGTTTCTATAGTGTTCACAAAAGTCAAGGATTGAGCATAATTTTCCTAGAAGTGTCGGATTAATTTGCAATATTACTGACTTGTTGGAATTTTCTGATGATTTTGTCATTCTACGTGCTCCTTCCATGTACGGAGTGATTGCAAGTAAATTACATTTTAACCCCTAACACTCATTCTGAGTGGATCCTCCTGAGATTTCGGAGATTCTTTATCTAATGGGTCCCACTCGTTGCTTAAGCTCCTGCACTTGAGTTTGCATGAACCAGAGTCTTCATCTTTGGTTTCTTCATCCGTTTATTTAGATGGTAAGAGAAGGTGTCTTATGTAATTTTTCCAACTTCTTTTATTTTTCAAAATCTCTACGACTCTTCACCTTCTTCCTCTCCAACCTTTCTCGACGGCCACTGCATCCGCCTCCTTTCTCAGGTGTCGGCGGCTAGGGCTCAGTGGAGGTTTGGAACGGGAGTGTTCTGCTTGAGAAGATCGCAAGAGGAGGCGACCGATCGAGTCATCGTAGGTGGAGAGCTGTGCACGACGGCGGTGGGAGGTGGTGAGCTTTGTGTCGACTGGGACTGCGCTTGGCGGCGACAAGTGGCCGGAAATGGTATGCCACCTTCCTCTCTCTGTTTATGTGTGTGCCTTTTCCTTCTCTTTTCCTCTTGCTCGACGCCCTCGACTCCGTCGGACAGCCATGTACGTCTGGACTCTCACCACCGGCGGCTTTGTCGGCGGTGATCGGTGGGCTGAGGGTGTACTGGCCTCGCCGGCACTCGTGTGTCGGAGGGGCTGATGGGATGGTCGGAGGGCATCGGTGGCACGCTGAAGGCTCATCGGGGCTTGGAGGTGCCTGACTTAGGCTGGCTGGACGTATGTGCTAGTGGGGGACAGCCGGTCTTTTGGGCTGGACCGGGTTAGCGCTCGCTGGCCGGTTGGAGGTGCGGGCTGGACAGGGTGTAACAGTAGAACCCACTCTAATTCAACCTTGTTTATACGCATTTTGACTGTAGTCGTGCTTCTACTATGATCATCTCCCCAGTTTTGCTGTGCTTGAGTATTTAATTTTTTGTTTGACCTGATGAGGATGATGCCCGGCGAAGATTCATCCGCCGTCACGATTGAATTTTGTTGTGCCCGTGGTAAATTCTTAGGTGTTGCGGATAGTTACCACGGGTAGGGTGAACGAATGTTTTGGGTCAATAGCAGTGTAGCCTGATCGATCAACCTATTCACCCCATGGACCATTATCTCGGTACCTTGCGTTGCCTTGCATGGACTTGGATATGTGCTTGGATGTGCCATGAGCCTCCACGACCCTTTTCCACTATAAAAACCCTAATCCTAATCCTTTGAATTAATTCCCTCCACTCATTCAAATTTGAAAATATATCCAACAGCCTCCATGTAAACCTTAGATCTATAAAACCCCACCCTTCACGTATGAAGGGGATTCCCAGCCTTTGCATCTTGTAGAAACCTAGAGAGCCCTCCTTACGTCCAAACCCTAGAACTCTTGGCTGCCATTTGTCTCAAAAATTCTCTTCCTTTCCGTGATTCTTTAAACTTCTCTGGCTTTCCTGCAGTCCTGTTAACAACCAGTCCACTTCAACCACATCCAAACAACATCCCAAAATCTAGACCATTGCCTCTCAACCTTGTTGTCTCGCCCAACATCATCCAAATAGCCTACCGCCAATCATCACCATCGAGAGGCAAAAATAAATTGAACCCATAGGTATACTTTTGACCCATGCAACCCATGTGCATCCTTCCTGGTTTTCACCTTTCTAGCGATGGGTTCGCCGTTCGTGTAAGGCCATTGGCCTTGAAACACGAATTGCTACCAACCAACATGTTTTACATCCTTCCTGGTTTTCTCCCTCTCCTCGACCTCCCACGCAACGTTTTAGCTAGAACGACATCTTCGATCTTCTATATGGCTAGTCAACATCCATGGGTGTCGACATTGACCCATGAGGACGAGGAGGGTCTTGTATGGTTTGCACGACCTTTCCACAGCTTCCCTCGCCTTTCCTTCTTTCTTCCATGACCTCCCTAGCCCCTCCAGGGGACAAATGCAGCCTCCCAACCTCGTCCATGGCTAGATAGGCTTGTATAGTCTAACGATGTAAACAGGATGAGGGGATGAATATTCACCAATTTTTAATCAAGTTTTTATGATCACATGCCTTCTTCGGTGTTTACGCATGGATTCTGGATGATTACCATGAATTTTTTAGCCTTGGTCTTATCAAGGAAGCGATGATAATCTACTACCTAGAACGCCAGCCTAAACTGTGCACTGATACCACATACAAGTACCACAAGTTGCCTGTATGGGAAAACTGGGTTCCATTAATGCACTAGGTGCAGCATGTTGGTCTCTGGTTCGCATATTTTAGTTCGATTTAATAAGTCACTGATCTCATGTTTTGCCTATTTTGTTTGCATCTATGCTACATCAACCTTCATGCCCATATGGGTATACATCAAATAGATGGGTGGAGCTCTCTAGTCGACTGCGACCATGTCCAAGCATCCAAATTTGTTCTCCTGCATCCATACATGCTTCTCCATGCATATCATAAGTGTTTGCACCATTGCATTTCAATCTGGAGTGGGAAGAACTCACAGTTCTATTCTACAAAACCTCTAGTGAAGCCCGATAGCGAACATACTTGGTTGATATAGCTAGTGAATTCAATTAGCTGATATAGTCAGTAGATTTAGCTAGTTGATTTAGCCAGCTAATATCACCAACATGTTTTCTCGATGCGGGTCACTGGATCCAGAGCATCTATGGAACTTGGGCACTTGTGTTTTGGTCCTTCAACTTGTTTTCTTGCATGATCTTCCTTTGTTTCCCTGCATCCTTACATTGAGCACTTAGGCATAGTACTTTTTGGCTCGTATTACATGGTTTTCCCCGTGTTTCGACGCATAGCATTAGGCATGGCATAATTCCACTTGCATCACATTGTTTCCCTGCATTTCGACATATAGCATCCATCCACCATTAGGCATCACGCATTAGGCAACAAGCGAGCATGCATTTAGCATAGGCCGCACAAGCGAGCGATTTGCTAAGAATGACCGACTCATCGGGCGTATGTGGGTGCCTAATACCTTCTCCATGCGTAACAGGAATCCTTACCCTTTCTCTGGTCCACCATGACCAATGTGTTGCATCCATTAGGCACAGAGCATGCAAACATTCCTTTGCATCCATTTGCACTCATTTACATCATTTTTCTTGCATTTTTATGCATCTGGTTTCCCTCATCTTTCTGATTTTAAAAAGATTAGGTGACAACTTCTTTATCCATTTCTTTTCCTTCTCTTTAATGTTTTCGAGTAGAGTATTTTTTCTTGGATTCACCATCTTCACCGTGATCTTATTAGTATTCTTCATGCATTTTCATGCATAAAGAGTCATTTATTCCACTAACATGGTCACAGGAACTAGCCACTCCACTAAGTACACGAGACTCTAACTTTTGTTCTTTCGCTTTTCACTAAGGAAGAACCGTGCACGCAACCGGAGGTGTAGATCACCAGTGGAGGAGGCTTCGCCAGGGTGAGAGGAGACTCGCCGGGGAGTGAAAAAGATCGCCGGAGTGCCACTCAAGGTACGCGACCCTTCTCCTTGTTCGTTTACATGCTTCCAGTAGATCATGTTAAATGTATGGAAATAGAGATAAAATACATGTAAAATTGTAGAAAAATTGTGGAATTGATGAGAATGAGTTAAAATGCATGGAAACATAGACATCATGCGGTTAGGATGAAAATTTGTGGGATTAAACGAGATTTGGGATGTAAGTTACAGTAGGTTAAACTGAGCTCTTCCCCTTTGTGATTTTCGTATGAATTACATAGTTGATGGATTGAGGAATGGTTTGAGGGGTTTTAAAGTAGACTCAAGGGTCTACGCCCCATGATTTATTGGGAAATTTTGGTGTGTGTTTGCGAGGTCCGATCGAGGCTCACACCTTGGGTGATTTTTGCCGCTTGGAACAGGGGTGTGCCTCGTCTACGGTAAATTTCGGTATGCCGAAATCCTGACAGATTGTGCCAGGATCCTTGGTTTTGGTAGACCGAAATCTCTCGGTTGATCGAAACAGGGGGTTTCGGTATACCGAAGGTATTTGGTATATCGAATCAGTAACTTTCGGTATACCGAATTGAATTCGGTCTACCGATTTCACCCCCTGGCCTATATGAATTAATGGACATAAATGATGGAAATAAAAGGTTTTAAATCGACATTAAGCATGTGTTAATGGTGTTTTCTTCATGAAAATGTCATGGAGGACTATGGAACCCAAATAAATAGATTTGGGCATGATTTTGGGTTTTAGACCCTATAAATGAACAAAAAGGTTGATTTTTGGGCATGAGACCCAATTTATGATTTTAAGCATGACTTTTAATGAGATGAGTTGAGACCCCAATGGAGGGTCAAATGTTGCATGGAGACAGATTCCTACAACGAAAAGAATGAAATGGAAATGGTTTTGAAAAGAAAAGCTCAAAGAATTTTGATAATGAAACACTAATAATGTGTTAAGGAACAACAGGGGTTGGTGTCGACAACGTGGTAGGTGTATGTGGCTCCAATGAAACCAGTTGCCAGACACGATTGTGGTTGCCGAGCTTGAGATTGTGTAGGCTGGGCCTGGGTCATGGTACCTTGTTGTTCGGGTCACCGAGCTTGTGACAGTGTAGGTTGAGCCTGGGTTATTGAACCTAGTTGTTCGGGTCACCGATGGTGTAGGCTAAGCCTGGATCATTGTACCTAGTTGTTCGGGTCACCGATGGGGCGTCAGACAAAGACGTATCCTCGTGCATATATGAAAAGAAAGAAATTGAGGCCGGTTGGCCTAGTGGTGGCATCTCGCATGGGGAATTTCACCGCGGTAGTGCAGGGAGGTAGGGGAAATGATGTCCTCGCCTACTGCTTGTGTGTCTGGTTACCCCTGATCAAGGTAACATCAATAAAGAAAAGTGGAAATGTAAAATTTAAAAAAATGTGGTTGACCAAGATTGGACTCATGAATGGTCCTAAAATCCTAAGATGAAATAATGATGATGTTTTAACCAGTTACTAGCCAGTATTTATGATTTTTTTTTGAGCCCGAGAGGCATTGTGTTTTAGGTTGGATCTGTTCAGAAATATGAATTTTGAAAGTGTGATTTTGAGGAGAAATCTCAAGTATTAAAAAGGGCATATTTTGGAAAATGAATTCAAAAGGTTTTAAAAGAAAATACAAAGGTGTGTTTTGTGTTTCTGAAAGAGAATGTGATTTCGAGTAAATTTCCAAATGTTTTGAAAGGAAAAAGAAAGATGGATTTTGAAAAGAGTATGGATTTGGGATTTAATTCCCAAGTGATTCCAACAAAAGAAAAGGGAATGATATTTTAAAAGAAAAAAGGATTTTCAAGAGAAAACCAAGTTTTGAAATTAAAAAACTGAGTTTTCTAGTTTTCCAGAGATTTTGTAGTTTGTGTGTTTAGGGGCATGTACTGGATGACTTAGATGCCACTCACGCGTGCATGTTTGGTTTTCAGGTGCAGTTTGGTGTAGTCGTGTTCCGGTGCTGGAGTCGGAGCTTCTAGCCTCACATTGAGAACCTGAAGGTGAGCCTTAGTTGCAGTTATTTAATTTTACTGTGATTAGTGTAATTTTTCTTGTGATACTAAGGTTTGGGTAGCGTGTCGGGGTTCAGGGCGTTACAGAGTGGTATCAGAGCTAAGGTTACACATAGTGCACCGGCTTGGTGATGTCTGGTCTAGTGGCTCTTAGGACTACACAATAGAAAGTCGTGCACTTGAACGTTTGGCTGTGTTTTGTGGTGTTGGCCAGAAGATGTCTCACGTGGCCGCAGTCGTGGCACAATCCCTATACCCGACTCCGAGACGGGAGTGGGTAGTGCATGGAGGGGGATGAGACGAAAGTTTAGCGAGATGATGTGGGGTTTCGCCAAGTCCTTTGGCAGCAGTAGCAAGGATGAGGCGAAGGGAGACCCGTGGATCAAGCAGTTCTGCCAACTTGGCGCGCCGACTTTTGATGGGCGTGGCACTCTAGAGGAGTGTGAGGCTTGGTTCCTGGAGGTAGAGAAGATCTTAGAGGGGATCGAGTGTCCAACAGAGAAGTGGGTCCGGATCGCGGCATTTCAACTCAAGGGTGTTGCTGATCAGTGGCGGAGGACAGTGTGTCGCACCAAGTTTCCAAATGCGGACCTGCTAATGATCTCATGGGAGGAGTTCCGAAAGGTATTATATGAGAAGTTTTTCCCTGAACATGAGAGGGATAAGTTGGATAGAGAATTCAGGAACCTGAAGCAGGGTAGCCAGTCTGTGGCTAACTATGAGTCGTCCTTCCTTCGACTAGAGTAGTTCTCTTAGGCTCTAATTTCTGAGAAGAACAGAGCCAAGAGGTTTGTGGGAGGATTGAACCTTGTGCTGAGATTTAGAGTTATTAGCTTTAGATGCCAGACCTTAGCGGATGCTGTTGAGCTTGCAAGCCGCTATGAGGATGATCGTAGGCTGTTTCAAGAGGAGCATCCCAAGAAGGAAAAGGGGAGAAAGTCTGTTTCCCGACCTTCTGTGTCTCGACCCTCTGTTTCTTGACCATTTGTGATTAGAGCCCCAAGTTCTGGGAGTTCTGACAGCTCTAGGAAGAAACGGATGCAACGATTTACGTCTGGTAGAGAAGAGAGTATGGGTTTCAACCATGCAGGGTCCAACAGCAGCTCGCAGATGGGACCATGTCATGTTATTGGCAAGAAGGGGCATGTAGCAGCGTAGTGTTGGCACAGGCAGAGGAATTTAGACCGTGTAGTCTGCTACAATTGCGGGAAGTCCGGGCATTATCAGAAAGACTGTCCCAATCAGCCAAAGCCAGCAGGAGATGCACCATGTCTGCCTACCAAGGGGAGAGTGTTCTCCATTGCTGCCCCAGATGCTGGCTCTTCTGGAGATGTGGTAGAAGGTGGGAACTAGCGCAACTGTATGAGTTTAGTCCTGTCCTATAATAATAGATCCAATGTGTAATTGACACTATTTCTTATTATGATTATGGTTATGGTGTATTGATTATAGGATCTTTTTTGGTGGTTGATTGGATGGCCTGAGTCTTGTTCGACTCTAGGAGTTCATTTCCTTTTGTCTCTGAGTCATTTGCTTCTGAGATTGAGACCAGGCCAGTCAGGTTGGCATTCCACCTAGATATAGTCACTACATTGGGAGAGCACAGTCTAGCGTGGTGATATTTGAGACCAGTTGATATTCAGTTGGGGGACAGGAATTTTCAGGCTAGTTTGATCCTGATAGACACATAGGATTATGATGTTATCCTGGGAATGGATTGGCTGGCACAACATTTGGTTGTGATAGATTGTGCCAAGAGGAGAGTTTTGGCAGAGTGTCCAGGGCAAGACTGGTGTATGTGTGACCATGCTGGTGGAACCACTGGGGCGCGGTTCACCAAAAAACCTGACTCCAGTGTGCGGGAACACACTGGGAGGTCCGATACAGTTACGGCGAAAATGGTGAATCCGGAGGAAGAGACAAGACTCGGAAACACCAAAGGGAAGACAAAAGGATAAGGAAAGGAGTCGCCACCTAGTCTTTTAATGGAAAGACGA
>JAMKQA010045408.1:0-11900 GCA_024699735.1 Posidonia australis | reverse complement strand
TTCTGTTCTCTTGGCCTGGTTCCTTGCACCACACACCAACCCTGGTCTAAACACTCAACCAAGACTCTCCTCTTGGCACAATCAATAATAGTTGAATGCTGTGCCAACCAGTCCATCCCCAAGATGATGTCATACCCCTACATATCCATCACAATCTGACTGGCTCCAAAATCTCGGTCCCCTAACTTTACACTTAATGACCGTAAATATTTCCATGCCAAGCTGTGCTCCCCCAAAGGGGTCACCACATCCAGATGGAAGGCCAATCTGGCTGGTCGGTCCCCAACCTCTACAGCGAAAGACTCAGAGATAAAAGAAAACGAACTCCCCGAGTCAAACAAAACTCTAGCCAAACGGTCAGCCACAAGAAAGGAACCTAGATAACACCAAATATCCATTAACAACAACACAATACAACATCAGAACAAAAACAATAGTCAAACATAGGGAGAGTACCAAATATAGCAGTACATAAAGGGAAAGGATACAATACAACATATCTCTAATCCTTACCCTCTACAACATCCTCCGATGGACCAGCATCCGGAGCAGATATGGAGAACACTCGCCCTTTAGTTAGTTGACGGGGCGTGTCCCCAGCTGGCTTTGCCAGTTTTGGACAGTTTCGCTGAATGTGCCCAGGCTTCCCACAGTTGTAGCAGACCATCTTCTCAGGATTCCGTTGTCGATGGTAACATTGCGTTGCCACATGCCCCGGGCGCCCACAGATATAACAAGCTTTATTCTTTCCTGGGCCACTACTTGAACTAGCCTGACTGAATCCAGCTCCTCCCCCAGCAACAGACTCGGCGCGCTCCTTCCTCTTCCTCCCAGAGCTCCCAGAACTGCCTGAGCTCTGCTTCCCAAAAGTGAATGATCGTGGAGCAGATGCCTTCCCCTTACCCTTGGGGTGATCTTCTAGGAACAATCTGCGGTCCTCCTTATAACGGGTCGCCAACTCCACTGCTCTAGCCAAAGTGGGGTACTCGTAGCCTAAGACCCTCGATCTGAGTGCTGGAGTCTGTCCCTCCACGAATCTCTTGGCTCTGCGCTGCTTAGTGTCAAATGCCTACGAGAACTGCTCCAACCTGGTGAAGGCCGCCTCATATTCGGCTACAGACATGCTACCCTGCTAAAACTCCCGAAATCCCCTGATTCATAAAACATTTATCAAAACCATTTATCAATTTATCAAAACCATTTTCTATTCATAAAACTCTTTGCAAATCACATGCAATATGCATCAATTTATTACCTGTGGTCTTTAAACCCACACATTCTTTCATGGTCTTTGTACCATGCAATCACCCCTCACATGGGTCCATATTCATACACATAATCCATGTTTCAATATCTCATGGAAAACATCATTAGAAACAACATATTTGCATGCACCATCTTACAAGTCATTTCCATGCATTTAATACATTTATCATGTATTTAACCATATTTATCATCATTTTTCTAAAAATTACCCAAAATAGCTCAGAGTCCTGATTCGGCATACCGAATTCTGTTTCGGTATGCCGAAATCCCCTGATTCGGCATACCAAAGAATTTCGGTATTCCCAATCCCTGACAGGTTTATCAGTCCCCTGTCAGATCGGTCGACCGAACTTCCCCGGTCGTCCGAATCCACGACACAGGGCACCACCTGGAAGTATTTCGGTATGCCGAATCCAATTCGGCATATCGTTTTCTGCGGTTGCAGAAAACTCCCTCAGGTCACCGCCACCCCTTTCTCCCCATGGTGGGAGTAACAATCGAACCCCTTATACATGCCACAAAAATTACCAATAAAACATGGGGTGTAGACCTCCAAGTCTACTTCAAAACCCCTCAAATTGATCATAAAACCACTAAGCATGCTGTTCTATCAAAAATAACAAAGGCATCAAGCCCAAACACAATCACTGTAGCATGCATCAAGAATACCCACGAAAATCTTACAAAACACCCGCGAATCAACATAACCACATTATTCCTCTCATTCCCAACATTTTCCTCATTTTTGCATGATTTTAACATCATTATCCATGATTTTCTCCTTTAACCTATCATGCCTCAATCGAGGAAAAGAAACAGAAGGAGGAATGTGTACCTGGCTTCGACAAGCCTCGCGTGTCCTTGAGCTCCGACGGTGCACGGCACCAGCTTCACCCACATTCGCGTGATCTCCTCCGACGTGCGACCTTTCCTCAGCCTCCGCACTCCCTTTCGCCCTCTCTCTGGTTTCACCGCTCCTCCCCCATGCAGCACACCTCCCTTAAAAGCCACCGCCGCGCCTGCCATCCCCACAGATTCTGCCGATCCGCTGCCAACCACCCTACCGTCGAAGGGCGGAACGAGCAGCCCTGCCAAGCCTCACGAGTAGGAGGACAGGTTCGTGGTCACGGGGAAGAACGGGCGGCTCAAGTCACATGGGGGTTGGGCTCCTTTGACTAGGTCCAACCTCAAATGGGTCTCACACCCAAACTTGGGTCCCAACTTCACAACAGACCCACAAGCCAAAGAAGTCACACCACAAAGGAGAAACCAGGGGCACAAAACATAGGAAGAAACCACAACCAACAAACACAATCTGTGTTTACCATTAATACACCACACACCAATAATTACAAGAAATTCCATGGTTTATATTAAATGGAAAAGCCAGGCACAGATGTTACATAGGATCTCATCCTTCCGGAATGAAAAACCCAAAAAGGACAAGCGATAATCCCTGGGTTGTCCCCCGAGACGGAGGTTTGCTACAAAAGCAAGGAACAACTACATGTTGCGATCTGATTGCGGGAATAGACTCTGATTTGCATCTTCGGAGGGAAAAGAGGTAATTGTGCTTGTTGTTGGCTCAATTGCACTGAAACTCATATTTTTGCTGAATTGCATGTGAAACATTCTCTGAAGAAACTTTACTGAGGCGTTAATCTCATCTAGCACTGTTTGCAACTTTTGCAAAAAGTCAGGACCTATTCATAATTTTCCAAATTTGAGAAACTTTACTGCAAATCAGCCTGACATGATAAATTTCTAATGGTTGTACTGCTGTTATCCTATGGATCTTGAACTCTGTTGAGTATTTGCAAATTTCTGCTTAAATACTACTCGCACCATTTAATGGCTATTTTGCAAATTTCGCGGTGTTGGGGGGGGGGGGGGGGTTTCTACAAATTATGCTATCTGGTGAACCTTTTGAAGACTGTGTCATTATTTTCTTGACAGTTTACACTTTGTCTTTCAAATGCAAGCTGCTAAATGCTGAGAATCAAGATGCGATTTTCACAACCATTTTGCACTTTGGACCTTGGAATTCAAATTATCCGGATTACTGATGTATGACAAGGTCCACTGGATAACTGCCATAACTGCCAAATTATATTTTCTACGCAAGAATATCCAACCATGGTGACATCTAAACACTGTTCTGATGTTCGACAAACATGGATTGGTGCACTAACTGTTGAGGATCGTGAGCAATTGTGGGTTTGAGGCATATCCTCTTCATTGTTGAACATTGCTAAGGTGGAGGTGAATTGGCATTTACTATGCGCTATTGCTAGATTTTGTTAACCCGCCTTCCATGTATTCCACTTTGGACAAACAGAACTAACTCCTACCTTGGAGGAGGTCCAACAAATTTGCAGCCTATCACCATTCCTCTTCATGCGTCGTGACAATTACTCTTCTGTTCTGAGCCAACTAACGGGCTTATCACGTAATGCTTGCGAGAAAAGCCTCATCTGCACAGATGGATCAATTCTAGTGCTACGCCTGGATTATTTTGACAAGATTGCAAGTAACCGTGCATCAGCAGGCAGCTTATGGCTTCGCGGCTTTGTAGTGCACTTCCTTGGGAAACTCATCTTCAGTCACAGTCGGATGACAATCACCATTGAGGTTGCAGAAGTAGCACTAGCCGTGATCACTTACCAAATTGACCTCGCCCCCATTCTTCTAACAGAGACATAGCTTGGCCTAGATCGGGTATTGAAGTGTTCTCTGCATTTTCATGGTTGCGACGCCTTAGTGCAAGTAAGTTAATATTGCTATTCAAGTTATTAGCTGTGCTAATCTAACTGTACTCTGCTTCTTTTCTGATAGATTTGGCTTACTGCTCACATGGGGGTGGAAGTCCTGCGCCTCCAACATTTTGTCTTTGACTCTTATAATCGCACCAAACATTCATGCACCCTTCCTGGCATCCACGAAATAAGTGAGAGATTGCGAAATCTTGCTAAGGATATTGTAGTGTGGTGCATCCTTTATACATCTGCAAATCCCTTCATTGTCTTCTTCAACAATAGCAATATGTGGCTAGTTATCCTCCTGGGACTCACGGGCAGTGTGGAATATCATCTCATCTGTGTGCTGCACCAATTTAGCTTCTGCCAAGATTCAATTGAGCAAAGCCCTATGCCTAACTGCTTCAAAGGATATGCACTCAGTTCCACTATGACAACCTCCGAGCTAGCTCACTTGATGCATAGTGGTATTCAATCTTCAGATCTTGCCATAACTGATGGTTTAGATTGCATAATGGAATACGAGGCCGAAATTCAGAAAACTTAGCCTATGAATGAAATTCCTCCCAATGGCACTTCGTTTGTAGGACCTAGCAGCTCAAAAAGAGCAAGAATCAACTGATTATGACTTGAGGGTCCATTATTATAGATTTCCCTTGTATTCTTCAACAAATGAGCAACTCTTGTGTAACTGATGAGCTATAATAAAGGAACGAACTTGTTTCATAATGCATCTTTCCTGGCAAACTTTATTGCTTGCCCCATGAAACATTCCTTCCTTCTTAGTGAAGAACCAAATTTGGCTTGTCTTGACAATGAATTCAATCGACACTCTTTCAACAGGCAGCTTGTATTGCTTAATATGCTCCTGACACCCACATGTATTGATAACGAATCCAATCGATGCTCTTTGTAATGGGCAGCTTGTGTTGGTCAACATGCACCTGATAATAACATTGTCTCAGTGACCCTCTTGACTCAGAAAGGCAGCTGACGTGCTCTTGGTCAAAGACCTATTTCCAACCAAAGAGCAGCTGACATGCCCATGGTTGAAACTCCCTTTTTGCCAATATTCCTACTCAAAAGGCAACTAACATGCCCCTAGTTAGAACATAAGCAAATGCCTTGCAAAATGGTGCAAAATGCAAAAAAAGATCTAAAATGCTGAACACCAAATGATTTATGCAAGATTTATGTAAGATTGAGGCAAGATTTATGCATGATGTATACAAGATATTAATGCCCTCAACGCTAAGGAAGCCTTTATTGCCTACTACAAGGAACTAAAATGTCCTCAACTCACTTGACACTACCTAGATCTCTAGGTTTATCGATGGCTCTCACTTAATCAAGGGACTTTTGGGATGAAATGGGCTCCATGCCAAACTCCTAGGACCCTATACCTACTTTTTCAGTAATTCATTTTTCCTTTACTCCCTTAAAGGCATGTTGACTTACACTACCCCTTACTTGGAGGTAATAAACACCTAGGCTGGGGGAGGCTGCTCTTTTTAAATTTTAACTTAAGGGGTGGCTAGTCCCTTTAGAAGTATGGGCTTAATAGGTATATGCTTCAACTGCTCTCCAAGATGAGTTATAGGGATAGAGTTGTCCTGCATGCTTCTCTCATTGGAGCTAACTTCTGTCTTCATCTTCTGTCTTCACATTTCTTTTATGCCCCAATATCTATGTTTATTTTTCTTTGCTCACACACTCACTCTCATCCTATCATTTTATCTCCCTCTTGAGGTATAGGTCTCTCGTAATTTGTACATTTCGTCCAATTCCCCGTTAATAATGGCTCCCTCACCTTCTAAGTCACACAGGTAGTAACACATGAGAAGAATCAAAACTCTTCCTAAGTAGGCTGGCCTTCTGATTTTCCTCATCGGGCAATGATTATGCCAATGTTTCGTACTATGATTACAATGCGAAAGAAAAGAGAGTACAATGTGTATGATGCAACTTATGTGATGTGTGGATACAGTGTCTTAAAACACAAGAATGCTAAAACAAGAAACATAAGAAGCATGGTCTACAATGGAACACTTTGCAAGGCCCAGGAGTGGCTGAAAATCACTAGTAGTACTTTTTTAGATAGGATGCATTGATAGGCTCTGACTGCTTCACAGGATCCATACCCTCAAGAATGACTGCGCCTCCAGATAGGGCCTCTTTCACAACAAACGGTCCACATCAATTGGGCCTGAACTTCCCTAGAGCATCAGGAAGATGAATGGCACGCAAAACCAAATCACCTGGCACAAAACTTTTGGGTCGAACTTTCTTTAGATATGCTCTGGTCATTCGCTTCTGGTAACACTGGGCATGATGCATGGCTTGTAATCTGTGCTCATCAATCAAGTCTAGCAGAATACAACGATCTTGGACCCATTTGAAGCTCAACTTCTTTTAAAATTCTGAGTGACGGAATTTCTACTTCAAAAGGATGGATTGCTTCCATGCCATAGATGAGTGAATATGGTGTTGCTCCGTTGATGTTTGGATTGATGTCCTGTAAGCCCACAGTGCGTAAGGGAGCTTTTCATGCCAGTCCTTGTGAGTCTCAGCCATCTATTTCAAAATCTTGATCAGATTCATGTTAGCTGATTCGACTACACCATTGATTTGCGACCGATAAGGAGAGGATCTGTGGTGCTTGATTTTGTAAGTCTGAAGATAGTCTTCAACTCTTCTTGCTATGAAGTTTGTTCCATTATCTGATATGATTGCATGTGAAACTCTATATCTGGCAATGATATTATTTCTGATGAATATTTTTATAGCTGCCGCCGTGACTGTTTTGTACGATGCTGTCCCAACCCACTTTTTGAAATAATCGATGGCCACAAGAATGTAATGATGTCCGTTAGATGCAGCTGGATGTATTGCCCCGACAACATCAATTTCCCAGGTAGAGAAAGGCCAAGGTGATGACATGCTATGTAGCTGTAGTGGGGGAGCATGTATGAAGTTACCGTGTACCTAGCAATTGTGACATTTTCGCACAAATCTGCAACAGTCTATTTCCATAGTGGACCAGAAATAGCCCTATAACATGATTTTCTTAGCCAAGAGCACTCCATTCATGTGCGGACTACATGTTCCTGTACGAGCTTTTAGCATCAATATGTCTGCCTCCTTCTTATCCACACATCTAAGGAGCATTTGGTTGTACGATCTTCTGTATAGGTGCCCTGCTCCAAGTACATATTTGGATGCCAGTCGTGTCAAGACCTTCTTATCTGTTGTCGAGATGCTGGATGGGAATTTGTTGGATTCAAGGAAAACTTTGATATCATGATATTAGGGTAATTCTGCTGTTGGTTTTGCTTCTTGGATGTGCATACAATGTACAGGCGGCTCTACCGCAAGTTATTGAGATATCTACCACATGGGCCTCTGGTATCGATAGTCATGACGATAGGGTTGCCAACACTGCATACGCATTCTTGGTCCGCTTCATGAAAGAGAATTTCACCTCTTTGAACTCATCAATAAGCTTTAGCAGGCGCTCATGGTATAACACAAGTTTCATGTCTTTGGTTCTCCAATCACCATTGATTTATGAACTGACCAGCATTGCATCCCCATATACTCGAAGCTCTCGAACACTTTGTTCAAGTGCAACTTGTAATCCCAGGATGCATGCCTCGTATTTAGCTTCATTGTTGATGCATTCGAATGTCAATTTCCTCACAAAAAGAATTAGTTGTCCCTGCAGTGTTGCTAAAATTGCACCAATGCCTCTTCTCCTTTTATTGACGGCACCATCAAAGTATAGACATCATCGATGTTCATCCATAGGGCCTTCTGACTTTGCATCGCCCATTGCAAATAGAATGTCTTCATATGGAAATTGCATTTGCAGCGGTTAATATTCTACAAAGGCAAGTCAACCAAATGATCTGCCATCGCCTTCCTTTCACCGACTTTTGTGTCACAAAGGTAATTTCATATTGCGACAACATAACCTACCACATGACACATCTGCCTACTAAGGCTTGCTTCTGGTATAGGTACTTGATACGATCGTGGTGGCATAATAGTAGAACTGGATATGCCATCATGTAGTGCCTGAGGTGCTCAGTGGCCCACACTAGGGATAAGCAAACCTTCTCTATGGTGTTGTACTTGACCTCACAGTCATTGAACTTCTTGCTCAGAACTTGACCTCACAGTCATTGAACTTCTTGCTCAGATAGTAGACTGCCCTCACCCTACGTCCTAATTCGTCATGCTAGCCTAGGACTACGTCTATGGAGTGCTGTGTAGTTAAGAGATATAATAGCAGAGGTCATCCTAGCATAGGAGGAACTAAGATTGGAGGCTTGGCTAGGAGCTGCTTGATCCTGTCAAAGGCAACTTGACATTCGTCGTTCTAGTGAATTTCTGCATTTTTTTCTCAAGAGCTTGAAAATCGACTCGCAGATGGGAGTGAGTTGTGCTATGAACAGGTAGATATACTGTAATCGCCCCAACAATCCTCAAACCTCTTTTTTAGTGGTAGGCGGTGGCATGTCAATAATGACTCTAGCTTTGTAGGGATCCACCTTTATTCCTCTCTAGCTGATGATATAACCAAGGAGTTTGCTGGATGATACCCCAAATGTGCATTTGCTAGGGTTGAGGCAGAGCTTATATTTTCTCAAACGATCTGTCACGTCCCACATTTTCCTCAATAATTTAAAATAAATTAAATTACGAGAAAATTAAAGCCAAACAATAAATATCTAACTACCGGGAATCTGTGTGTGCGGCTAGGAGACTCTAGACTGTATGCACTACGTTAGACCTCTGCATGCCTACACCTGCAAACCTAAAATACTAGGAAAACATATGAGTGACAGAAGTCACCTAGTACGCACCCCACGAAAATCGTAGAAAACAAAATTATAATCAATTTTCCTTTTAAATTTATTTCGCAAACCATTTTCTCAAAACCTCACAAACCAGGCCCACACCAGCCAAAGCCACAACCGGGGCTCTACTAGCCCAAAACCACAAACAAAGGCCCCAATGGCCAAAACCACACACAGTGAGTCGGGAAGCTCGGCGCCAAGTAGCCTAACACTGGCTACATGTAGTCCGTTGAGGAGCGACCACAGCGTTCTGCACTGCCACGGTGACGGCCACATTGTGCAAGAGCATTCACTGTCCCGCGATTCTCCCTCTTTAGAGAACCCTCAAAAGCCAACCCCTCCCTAGGAAGACTGTCCTGTCTCTCAGGACGCTACCAGCTACGAAGCACATGTCCCACCCACACTGGCCACCACAGGGTCTGCCTCCTCATAGCGTCCTCCACACACGGTACTCAGGAGAGAGTGTCATACCTCCACACCCGACAGCACCTGAGTCCTGGTGCTCATAGCGACAACAGGAGTATCATACCTCTTCGTCATGCCACAAGACACCTCAACCCGTGGAACATAACCCTAGCCTTAAGACGACAGTCAAGAAGTCTCATACATCTAGGATCCGACGGCCCTCAGCCTCACATATCTTGGCCCTCGACCTTAACCAAGGAGTCACGCCCGACCACCCGAGAATGTCGTCACATTCCCTGATCCCGATGACACGGTCCCACACTGTCTCGGCCCGCACACACAAAACTAGGAAAACATTTTGCAAAATAGGCCAATTATTTTCTTGAAATCCATTTTCCAAAATCATTTTCATATATTTAAAAATCCTTCCAAAACCTCGGCAAAATGGCGCATATGAGGTCCTAGGAAACCACCACTGACGGCCCACAATCCCTCTCAATGGGACAAAACACAACATTCTAGAAAGTCTTCAGAAAACACATTTTATAAACTCGTGTGGGCCTAGATTCGGCATGTCGATAGGTTCGGAATGCCGAAAATCCTTGGTTCGGTAGACTGATCTGGATCTGTCAACCGAATTAGCTCAACGGTCACCACTCAGGCCAAAGTCGGTACACTGAAACTAGTTTGGTCGATCGAAATCTCCTGATTCGGGCGACCATCCAAAAATAGACGATCGAATTTCCACCAGAGGACCTAATCTGACAGAAAAACGGCATATCAAAATGGTTCGGTATGCTGAATTCTGCGAAAAACAGAAAATGGCCAAAATCCTACAGTCTGAAATCGCCCCAACTGGAACCTTCGATCAGACCCCTAAAAAAACATCAAAAATCTTGCATAAAACATAAGATGTAAACCCTCGAGTCTACTCCAAATCCAAATAAAAAAAATTAAAATCCATTCACCATGCATCAAGATATAAAATCACAAAGGCAGAAGGGTCAAAATGACCCAAAACACACCAATCGCCATAAATATCCATAAATGCCACAATAAATTTTCAAAAATTATAAAACATTAAATTTAGCCTAAATTACATGCATCCTAGGCATTTCTACCATTTTACATGATTTCTACACATTAACTTGAGGATATATAACAAAAACGACCTCCGGCGATCTCCGGCCGACTTCGGCGAACTCCGACGCAACCACGACCACGGGAACACTCCACACAAGCTCCACACACCACCACGAGCCGCCGTAGCGCCTCTGCTTCTCTCCCTCTCTCTCTCTCTCTCTCTCTCTCTCTCTCTCTCTCTTCGTTGGCACGTGAAAGAAGGGAACAGAGGAGGCAGGGGAGGATGGGGGAAAGGAGAAGGGAGGGTGGAGAAGGAGGAGTGGGGAGGAAAGGAAGGGAAAAGAAAGTGGGGAAGGAGAGATGCACACCTGTAGAGGAGGAGGAAAGAAAAAGAAAGAAGGAGAAGACGGCGACGAGCGGCAGGAGAGTGTGGTGTGGCTTATAAAGCCTGTGCACACAATAGCTGGGAGCGTACTCACCCACACGTCTCCGCTACCGACACACTAGCCACAGCCAACAGTCCACGAACGTGAGCCCCACACGCACAGTGCCACAATGCACAGTGCCAACCACACACAAGGACACGCAAAAAAAAGCCGGTCCACGAAGTCCAAGCCCAAAAGTATAAACCACACAACGGGCCTTGGAACAGTAACACCTGTCTAGGAATAAAATTCATAAAATGTAAATAATTACAAAAATGAATTTTAAGGGTGTTACATCCTAACCCCCTTAAAAGAAGATTTCGCCCCCAAAATCACTAGGCAAAAAGATACAGGTACTGGGCTAGGATGGCTTCCTCACGTTCCCACGTGGCCTCCTCGGCTCCATGATGCCGCCACCGCACCAAGACCAGCGGAATCACCTTGTTTCGCAGCACCTGCTCCTTGTGGTCAACAATCTCGACGGCATCCTCCACAAAGGACAGATCTTCCTGGAGCCCTTCTGGCTGAACTAGAATCACATGATAAACGTCAGGCAGGCACTTCCTCAGCATGGGGACATGGAATACGTCGTGCACGGACGACAACTCTGGTGGTAGATCCAATCGATAAGCAACCTCACCGATCGTCTAGGTGATCTGGTACGGGCCAATATAGCGAGGACTCAGCTTGCCATGCTTCCTGAACCGCATGATACCCTTGGTCGGCGACACCTTTAGAAACACATAGTATTCCACCAGAAAATCCAACTGTCTCCGCCTCCTGTCGGCATAGCTCTTCTGCCGACTCTATGTAGCCAACAGCCTACTACGGATGAAATCCACCTAGTCCGTATAAAGCTGCACAAGCTCAGGACCAATCAACTGACGCTCGCCCACTTCACTCAAGCGAACCGGCGATCTGCATGGCCTACCATACAAAGCTTCATATGGCTCCATCCCGATGCTCGAGTGATAACTATTATTATAGGCGAACTCAATCAGCGGCAAATGGTCCTCCCAACTCCCTTGAAAGTCTAAGGCACATGCTCTGAGCATATCCTCCAGCGTCTGGATAGTCCTCTCTGTCTGACCATCCGACTGAGG
>JAMKQA010045309.1:0-10349 GCA_024699735.1 Posidonia australis | reverse complement strand
TGTCATGATTAGACCTTTCTCTTTTTTCTAATGTTTTAATGCTATGATTAGGAAGAGTAAATGTATATTACATGAATCTTGGTTATATCGATAATATTAATTAACTCTTTTTAGCCTATGTTCAGATAACAATAATTGAGAATCATGTATATAATTGAAGTTCTATTGTACATCATTTAATTTAATTATATATATGTTTTTATTCACTTGATGTATTGTAATGCATTGCATATAGACTATGTTTGTTATAATAAAGTCATTGAATTAAATTGTTAAGATCAAAAGATAGAGTAGATTTTAAATTGTATGATGCATTACTCCAATTCAATAATGCTAATACATCTTAATCTCTTGTCAATTGATAGTTAATTATGTTGCTTGATCTTGTCCTTGCCTTGTGTTGCACTGTTCATCTGTTTAGGTTTACTTCAATTGGATATGCAAATACAGGAAGAGTAGCCAGATACTTGGGTCGGGTGTAGGCTAGTTGAGGGTTCTTCGATTCTTAACTCTTAAGGGGAGATGATGTTTTGAAAGGAAAAATGAATGTAGGTTGAAAGTATCGAATAGCCTCATTAGCATAGGCATTTAAACATGCGGCTCGTGATCGATTGTAAATCCAATGTATTCACACAGAGGAGAGGTCGAGAGGCTGTGGACTGCGGAGTTGTGGGTTTGTGGTTGTGTCCTATTTTTCCATTTTTCTGTGAGATTGTACTTAAATCTTTCGATTTTTGCAAACTTGTATGTGTCTTTGCCACTGATGTCATGTGCGGCACTTGTATGTGTTTGGTTCACCATTTCACTTTGATGAACTCGAGAAGGAGAGCCATGGTTTTGCAGGTGCATTTATGTGTTTAGGTGATGTTCACTATTTAACTTAGATTAGAGTTTGAAATTTGATTTATGTATCTGTTTATTGGGGACACTTTTCACTTACGCGTCATTAATACTACTGCCCAACGGCTTGGAAGTTTGCCGTCAAATAATACCACCAGACTAAATTTATGATGTTGCTTGATGGCATTGAATTGATGTATTATTGGCAAATCACCAGGCAGCTGGTGTTTGGAAATTTCCAAGCAAAGGTGGAATGAAATTCCACGGTTCTAAGGTGGAACTGAAATCATGTTCAAAATCGTACAAAGGCAATTCTATTATCGCGTACAAGTGTTTCACAAGGCGTTTAAGTAAAATATTCTGATTCGTCAATTTCTTCTACACTTCCCGTTGAACGGGACTCTTTAGAAAAAGGACACGTGGCATGCACGTGTATGTTTAAGCAACCCCACGGAAGGCTCTCGTGAGCTTACGTGTCTGAGGATGCATCTGACGGTCAGAGTACAGGGACGGGAATGACGGCGCGTACTTGAAATGCTCCTCGTGAAGAATGATGTCGGTAATGGTTTCATGTGTCCCACGAGTCCGTGATTGTTCTGGAAATACCGTGTCTTTAATGGAATTTTTTTTTCCATTTTGATTGAGGCATGAAAAGCGTTGAGATTGCAATAATGCTGATTTACGTAGCATCAAATGCATGGATTGCAATAATGAAACTTTTAGGTATCCTAAATTAACTAAAATCAATATTTTAGCATAAAATATGAGAAAGATTTTTTTTGTGTCACAGCACTTCAAGAAAAATATTGTTTAGTTGGTTAGTAGGAAATCTAGATTTTATATTTGTTTATTTTAATATGAAGTATATAATCGTGATTTTGAAATGTATTATTGTATTTCTTATAAATGTAAAAAAAATCAACTTAAAATTTATGTTTCATACTTAAATCAAATGGATTATTGAAAATACACATGAATCTGAGTTGATGAATGTATAAGATTCCTGTTTGGAATTTATCATGTCAATTTTTATTGATTATGATTATGAGTCACATCAATTTTTTGTAGACTCATAATCTTTGCCAAACACCTTAATTAGACAACGTTTGGTAGGGATTTCTTACCAGAACTTCTAGTGGAAATCAAGTTTTTGGTATGAAGCTTTTGAATTAGATCTTAGTTACAATGTTTGCCACATTTTGCAATCTTGTTTTGCATTTTAAAAAAACCAAGCTTCTTGATTGCGATTTCTAATGAAAGACCAACATATTCTTAAGCAAACACATCCTAATGCCTCCTCCTTTGGCCTTCTCTCCTAAATGACAAAAACTTTCCCTCCTCCTCCAATCGACTTTCTCTTTCCTCGCCACTCACCTCTTTCGTCGTATGTTCTCTTTCTCCTTTGGTCTTCTCCACTAAATGACGAAAACTTCCCCTCTTTTGTGGACATCTTTTTTCCTTGTCGCTCTTCTCCTCCATCCAACATCAACTTTCCTCACCACTCACATCTTCTATCGGATGTCCTCCTTCTCCTTTAGTCTTTTCCTCCAAATGATGAAAACTTTTCCTCCTCCATTGACATCTTCTTTCCCTATAGTTCTCCTCCTCCAACCGATATCCTCTGTCTCCGCCACTCACCTCCTCCAACGAATGTCCTCCTTCCTCGTTTCTCTTCACCTATTTGTAGACATGCTCCTTCTTTGTCACTCTTCTCCACAAACTTTGCCATCGAACATTCATCTAATGTGGAAATATCATCCTTCATTGCAAGATTCTCCATCGCTCAATTGAGGACTAGAGATTTTTTTGTCATTGTCATTGTTAGTGAATGTAGTTCGAGGGAGAGAGTCATTGATAGATGAAATTTGAGGAGAGGCAAATAGGGTTTCAGAGAGGACCTTTGCCAAATGTTACCTAAGAAACCATAATACAATCTAAAATGATTTAAAACCTCCACAAAAGCTAGTTCTCAAATAATGATCCAACATTATTGTGACGAAAACGTATAGAGTGATTGAAGACTTATCCACAATGGTCTGGTCCCAACGAAATTTCTGAGGTCTAAAATCAAAGAAGAATGGTAAAGAAAAAGAAAGATATCTTCTTCTTTTTTATGTCATCGTTGGGAAGAGGATGAATGAGAAACTATAGAAATGTAGGAATAGAAAATGAATTTAAAAGTTAACGGTGTCTGGAAATATTTTATTTTTCTGACTTTGGAACAAACAAATTTAAGCTTGGCATAAGTGTATTAGAAAAAAGAGGGACAAGTGATATAGCTGATGTTTTTGAAACATTAATTTATTTTATTTTAAAATAAAATCCACAATAATACATCTTAATCTACTTCATGATCTATCATACTTTATTTTGTACGTTTTAAAATCTAACAATACTGGAGAGTTTTAAATCAAGATCCCAACAAAAACTGGATCGAAACAAAATCTAATCACATACATGTGATTGGGTGGCAGCAATCCCCTAGACAACAAGAAGGGCAATCCCTGGGACTTCTCATCATTAAGAAAAAGAAAATCTTAAGGTCAAAAGGTAGTGCACGAGAGACACCACACCAGTGAGCAGACCAGTCCAACATCGTCTATAAAAAGCGGAACGACCCTTCGTGTCCAATGCCGCGGAACTGACACATCACCAATAATCACACGGCCCTCCATTTCCCTCAACGAATCAGAATCTCCCATCCCCGCTGGTCCCCGTGGCTCTCTCTGCTCCTCTCCCCATCTTCTCCTCCGCCATGGGACGCCTCGCCGATGACACCACCGCTCCAGCAGCAGTGCTGCCGACGACGAGGAAGAAGCCGAGACTCCTCTGCCTCCACGGGTTCCGCACCAGCGGGGAGATAATGCGGAAGCAGGTGATCGGCAAGTGGCCCGAGTCCATCACCTCCCGCTTCGATCTCGTATTTCCCGACGCCCCTTTCCCGTGCGAGGGTAAGTCCGATGTCGAGGGCATCTTCCCTCCTCCCTACTACGAGTGGTTCCAGTTCGACAAGGTCCGATTCTTCTTCTTCTTCTTCTTCTTCTTCTTCTTCTTCTGTTCTTTGGCTAAATATCTCATATGTTTTTTTCTCTTTTGTTCCAGGAGTACATGGAGTACAGGAATTTCGACGCATGCCTCAACTACATCGAGGACCTGATCGTCGAACAGGGTCCGTTCGATGGGCTCATGGGCTTCTCTCAGGTACATATCCACCATCCACTCATCCATGACTCATCTAACAACACATTTCTATTGGAATAAAGACCCGGAAATTTCTCTCTTCTTCTCTTTCCAGGGCGCGATTCTGTCCGCGGCTTTGCCAGGGTTGCAAGCGAAGGTAGTGGCGGAGGGTTTTCGTAAATCTGGACTTCTTCGAAGGCTAATTTCGTCTGAACGAATATTGGATTCTTATATTTGTTGCGTGATGTTGTTTAGGATCGTGCGCTTGCGAAAGTGCCGAAGATCAAGTGCGTGGTGATCATCGGAGGTGCCAAGTTTGCGTCGCCGGCGTTGGCGGAGGTGGCGTATTCCGAGAGGATTCCGTGCCCTTCCCTCCATTTCTTAGGTTGGTATTTCTTGTAATTCTCAGGACAGACCAAGGGTGAAAACTTAAGTGGTTTGGCCAACGCACTCCAGAGTTCTGGTGTTGACACCTGCGGTGGCTGTTCAGTTGACTGTACAAAGCCGTGTTTGACTTGGGGTCCGTTTTTCTAGGGACCTTCTTCCCTTTTGTTCGAGAAAAGTCTACAATTTAGCAGCCTCCTAATGGGTTGGAAGTTTCTTGATGAAAAAAATGATGATTCTTTAGCAATGGTGGTTTTTGCGAGATAGGAATAGCAGAACGTATTTTTAGCGTGTTAATGGTATATTAACTATTAAATCGTGTTAAAGTTGTTTTCATGTTTGGTTTGGTAAGTCGTGTGCTGATCTTGTCTCAATTTATTTTAGTGGTGGTCGGTGGAATTGGAAATAGCATAGATATATTATACTTTTCGTTATGCTACAAGTCAATGAAGTCATGCTAAGGTAATTTTCTAAAAAGTGATGCTAAACTTGCTTAATG
Organism: Posidonia australis; assembly: GCA_024699735.1. NCBI lineage: Eukaryota > Viridiplantae > Streptophyta > Magnoliopsida > Alismatales > Posidoniaceae > Posidonia > Posidonia australis. The sequence goes on along the minus strand of JAMKQA010045309.1, from coordinate 5,446 downwards.
TCCGGTTTTCTGCGAGGCATGTGCTAATCTTGTTGACTCAATTATTCTAATAACTATATGCAGTGGTAATGCATGAAGTCACCTCCAATTTCTAGAATTCATAATAACATATACGCTTTTCAAAATCAAATACAATCTAGTGTTGGTGTATAAAATATTGTATTATGGAATCATCATATAGGCTTCTACAGGATACGTGTGACAAATTAATTTTAAAAGGGTATGTGTGACAAGTTAACTTTAGAAAGATATGTACGTAATGAATTTTAAATTTACAAAGATATGCAATATAAGTTAACTTTAGAAGAATACATAGATAATGCATTTTAATTTGTAGAGATATGTGTGACAAATTAAATAGGTCTTTGGAAGGGTATTTATACAAATACCCATTTATTTTTTAGTTGTCTGGTTTTAGTTTTTTCTTCTTTTCTCTCTCCTAATGCATATATTTGATGGTTGGTGGGAACAGGAGAGGCGGACTTTCTGAGGGCGCACGGTGAGGTTCTGCTGGAGTCCTACGTGGACCCTCTAGTAATCCATCACCCAAAAGGACATACTGTTCCTCGACTAGTTGGTAAATTTTTTTGTTTTCAATTCTAACTTGAGTTATTTGCAAAAAAAAAACTAACTTGAGTTACTTTTCAAAAACAAAATTCTAGCTCGAGTTCCTTAGGAATATCACTTTCAGGATTATTACAGTCTCATGAATTGTAATGCAAGAGCTCTATATATTTATATATTTTCAGTCTCCACTTTCATTGTTGAATGTATTTGCCATCTGACGTATTGTAATGTATACTCTTTTCAATTAGATATAACCTTATGACATGAACTTGACATCTAATTGGACAATGAGCTAGAGGTCTCAACAATCGACATTGTCGAAAGAAACTAATCTCCTAAGAGCTGCCTAGTTTATAATCTTTTTGTGACCAAACATGATGGACACTTTTTTTACTGTGACATACAAGCAGAGAGGTTTGATTTCACTTTCCAAAAAACATCTTTTACTTTTCCAAAGTTGTTTTATGCACTTTAGATCGGTTGTCATGCTCTTGCTTAAAGCCCAAGTTTCTTCAATTCATCCTTGATTTGAAATAAATAGCTATCCTAAATGAGATGCTTGTCAAGTAACAAGGCAAAGCATGCTGCTGTTGTTTTTTTTTTAATAAATAAGCATGTTGGTATTGGATTATCTTATCCCATTTTCCTTGTATCTGAAAACCTGCTTGACTTCTATAATAGCTGTGTCTTTTAATCAAATATTCAATGGAATTGTAGATGAAAAAAGCATGGAGACGATGAATGCTTTCCTGCAGAGGATCGAAGAAGATTTGTCTGCAGATGTCCTTTCAGAGACGCAGTCGCAATGGGTTGACGCATGTTGTGCGTAGATCACTTCGGCTTCTACATAGCATACAATACAATAAAGTGATGGATATGTTCTATTTATTTATACATATTTGATGAAGATTGACCTCCTATGCCCTCTGGTGTCAACTAAATTCGTTCTTCATATCATTAACTGATCGGGGATGCGCGGATGATAGAAGAATCAGGCTGAAACTTCATTTACTGCTCTGGTTATCGTATCACCGACAAAATATGCTTTGTCCATGTTGCTTCTGCTGTAATTCGATTTGTTAACAACGTAAGTTGAGTGTTAGATGTTGACATTGATGACAGCATGTAACTATTTGGTGAGTTGATGGCCTACGCTGCTGATTGACTCCGTCTGTCACCCTTGAAGATGAAACCTTTTAGTAAAAAACTATACGCATCTTTTACATTTAAGGGTCTGTTTAGTAGGGCTTCTATATAGTTTTAGGGCATGTAACTTTTGTGAGAAGTTGAGGTGATACAAAAGTTCCATCAAATAGTTCTATGTAACTCTAAACTTCTGAGAATCACTTAGCTTCATTGTGTGTGTTTTTTTTGTATTTTCAAAAGTTAGAGATTTACAGTTTTCATTCAGAAGTTGGTTTTGATATTTTTTATTTTCATATTTGTCCATCCAACTATAATGTTATTATATAAAAAATCATGATTTATTTATAAAGTTTGCCATTGATCATACATTTTCGCCCCCAACCCTATCTCCTCTCCTATTCGCATCTACTGCACTCTGGCCTTTCCAAGTGACTGCGATAGCAACAGCGGTAGTGGCAACGACAGCATCGACGGTGTTTCTGTAGTGGTGGTAGTGGTAGTGATAAGTGCTTTTCCTCTTCTCCTGACTTTCCCCTCCTTCCATTGTCTTCCCTCTCCCTCCATTCTGCGATTTTCCATGGTTCTCTGCAAACCCACCATCTTGGAGAAGGAGAGAGTGGGGAGAGAGAAGTGAAGACTAGAAATCACACCATATTAGTAGGGAAGTGCGATACTTTAGTATTTAGGGTAAAGGTGATAGTAGTGCTTGATATAAGGTAGGATTTGGATTTTTTGGATTTCAATGTAATAAATAAGGTTTTTTATTTTAATTTTTTAATGTAAATAAAATAAGAAAGTGCATTACAATTTATGTTAAGCAAGAAGGATCCTACTCCTCACAGATTCTTGGTTAAATATCTTCTACTTAAAATTAACCTCAATCAAAATCTGATAGAGTCAAACATAGTTGACATGTAGTTGGATAAATTTCTTCTGGTCTCTTATAGCTCATTTTATCTCAGGTTACCTTTAAGTTATAGGCTATAGCTCATTTTATAGCTAATTTTATGTCGTTATGAACCTGTAAGTTATAGCTCATTTTATCTCAGGTTCTTCCAATTGAAAGAAATAGATAAATGAGCCAATATTTGATGTCGTTAGTGTTTATTGGCTTATATAAGGCTTACATCTCATTGTTAACTGTAATTTTTGACCTGGAGCTTATTAGTCTTTCCACTACATGTGCAATCTTTTTATTTTTCTTCTTTCTCTATCCTAACTCATAGGTATAGCATTTGAATCAATACAGAACCTTTTAATTTGTGTGAATTGATATAACATTTCGTAATTTTTGTTTAAAACGTTAGATTATAAATAAAGTAGCTTTTTACAATTTTATCTATATTATTCAATCTTATATAACCCTGAAAAAGAATCTGAATTTAATGACATAAATTAGGTGCCAAGTTGAATATTGATAAGCAAGAACAAATTTTTTCGAAGCTAATAAAAAGTTACCTACCTCAGGTATATTTCATTGCATTGGTGGAATACCTTTTTGTGTTTTTCTTGTAGGTATTAGGATATCTAGATAGGAACATAGTATAAGGCTATGTGATTATAATTGATATATAAGACTTTATTACTCTTGTAATTTACATTTTCTTATTAGTAAGTGTTCTTGTCTTTATCTTATCAAATGATAATAATTGACATTGGTGGATACAATTGCTTGACAAAAGAAGCTTCTGATCATTGTTATTACATGCTAGTTTACCTGAATTACCATTTCGTTCATCATAAACAAAGACAAAGCACATTCTGAACCACTTGGAATCTTACTCTCACAAAAATAGAATGAAGTAGGGAACTAGAAAGAAACATGATACAATTATAACAAGCAGAACCATCATTATATGTACCATATGAATCTGTCTCAATTATAACAGAAACTCTTCTCCTAATGAAATCGAAAGGGACTTCATAAATTTTTCTGCATTTTGATGGTTCAAATCTATGTCCTTTGGAGTACACATATGCAAGAATTGCATTATCAATAGGGTTTCTTAGTTCACTTTTGAAGTAAGAATTGAGAAATGCAAATTGCAAAACCATTTCTACAGGAAAGCCCTAGTTGTCTAAATGATGCACCATTATAACACAATCCATTGTGAGAGTTCCTGTCTCATCAATGCATAAAATATCCTTATAATAAATTTAAGAATAAATTTAATCAAGACTAGCAGATAACATGATTAGGTACATGCACTTGTAGACATGGAATCGGGCTGGGTCGGTCCAGGGTAGATCCGTCCTAGCCTGGGCCCAGCTTGACCCAGGCCTGTTGATCGCAGCAAAGGGCCGAGCCTGGACAGGCCGGCCATGGGCCGTGCTAGGCCTATGTGCCAGGCCCGCGAAGGCCTGTATAGTAGGCCCATTTTGGCCAGTGAAGTAGCATGGGTCGGACTGGCCCGGAAATATTTTAAAAAAAACAACAGGGTTGGGCCTCTCAGCCGGCCCTTTAAAAAAAAAACAACAGGGCTGGCCCTCCTACCCGACCCTTTAAAAAAAATAACAACAGGGCTGGGCCTCTCGCCTAACCGGCCCTTAAAAAAAAAACAGGACCAGGCCTCCTGTCTGGTCCTTTAAAAAAAAAAAAAAACAACAGGGTCGAGCCTCTCGCCCGACCCTTTAAAAAAAAAGCAGGGCCAGGTGGGACCCGACCCTGTAATAAAAAAAAAAAGGAACGTTGCACAGGGCCATTGCATATTGCTACGGTCCTTATGTTTTTTTTTAAAATTAACTATTTTAAATTTTAACCTATAAATACACCCCAACTCTATTCATTTTTCTTCATAACTTATCTTCTCTTCTCTTCTCCACTACAACTTTCTTCCAACTGTCAAGTAAAGATTTTCAAGTGAGGATTTCACTGTTTGGCTTTGGATTCTGCCGTGTCTGCTACTCTTCAGTCTCCACGCTACACCAGCTAAGGCAACAACATCAAAAGTTCTTTACTTCTAATCCCTCCAAATTCTTTACTTCTAATCCTTCCATTTTTGGGTTTTGATTTTTGTGGGTTAAGGGTTTTTTATTTTATATTGATTTTTTATATTAAAATTGAAAATTTTGGTAATGTTGGTAACCATGACTATATCTCTAGTATGGAATCAGATCAACCTCAATATACTCCAACACAGACTACACAGTCCACAACCACTAAAAAACCTAGGAAATAAAGTTCTTGGATTTGGGAGTATATTACAATAGACCCTGTAGATTAAACTAGGTGCTACTGTAATTATTGTAATACCACATATCCAAACATAATAAAGATGACAACATAGATTTAAAACAATCGAAATTACAAGCAGGATCTAGTGGTATAATTAATTAGAAATATAATACAGAAGAAGTTAAGGAAGGAATAACTAAATTTATAGTAACAAACGAACAACCATTTTCTTTTATTGAAATATTTATAATACAGATTTAATTGGAATATTTTTTTAGTTTATTATGTAAAATATCATTAACATATGATGTTTAGACTGATCCAATTAATTTTCCATATTTATGTTTAACTGCACATTGGATAGACATAAAATGGAATTTACAAAAAAGATTAATTACTTTTAAAGATTTTAATCATCCACATACTGGTAAAGCTATATCAAATATGATAGAAGATATTGCTAAAGAATATAATATATTTTTTAAAATAAATACAATATCATTTGATAATGCATCTAATAATAATGTTGCAATAGAATTATTAAGAAGAAATATAAAA
>JAMKQA010045305.1:0-17825 GCA_024699735.1 Posidonia australis | reverse complement strand
TGTCATTTCATTCCAGGTCAAAGCATATCAAGGTACGATATAATTGGATTCGAGATGCTATCAACTCAAAGGAGCTCGAGTTCAAAAAGGTTCATACAGATGATAATGGTGCTGATATGCTTACCAAGATGGTTTCTAGAGATAAGCTGGGCATTTGTGCTCAGATTGTAGGTCTTGTGGATTCTTCCATGTAGGTGGGAGGAGGGGGAGATTGTTGGGCCGGGCTTCCTCCACACCTCATTCAGGCCCACAGTCTCATGGCAAATAAAGGAACAGTAAAATTAACAAGATGGTATAAGGCATTAGGGCGTTCGCGGAACAAAAAAAATCTGTGTTTTTCTGCTGCGAGGCTGAAACTTCTCCTACGGCGACGGTTGCGGTGCCCAACTGTGAGAGCATCTGCCGGAGTTCGCAAGGAGCAGTGGAGCTGTTGCTGTTCGTGCAGGGAGCAGCAACCAGCAACAGCCGTTTCGCGCATGAAGCAACAGCAGCCGTTCGCGCAGGAAGCAGCAGCCGTTAGCGCGGTGTGCCGGCGGCCTCGCGGTGAGTGCAGCCCGTGCTGCGGTGGACTGACGCAGCCCGTGCTGGTGCTGCGGTAGAGCTTGGAGGCTGGTCTGTTGCCGGTCTTGGAGGCTGAAGTGGGAGCAGTCCGTGCTGGTGCACACGGCCTAGGAAGAGAGCTTGTTTGGTTTACATTCTTCTCTTCATCTACTGCTATTTGTTATTGCCATTGAATGCTTGTGATGTATGCCTCAAATTTGAAAATTTGAGAAGAAGAACAGCTCTGTAACTTTTATTGAAGTAAAGAGCAGGTTGACCTGAACTGAGAAAATCCCGTGGTTTTTTATCTACTCACACTGAAGAGATTTTCCACGTAAAAATCATTGTGTCTTATTTAGGTTGGTTGTTTCTTATTTGGATTATTTTCACACAGTTACGTTCTAATTGTCCCAACAAACATTAGTCTTAGTTTTTTGAAATAAAGTCTATATCATAGTGGTGTCATGGTGAACCCATGAAATAGCCGAAATATCATTGTGGTCTAGCCCTGCTAAAAATGGACTCTATGTTGGAGAGATACGTAGAGAAACTGGGAAAAAAAAAACATAATTTTCATTTTCAAGTAGCTTTGTGAGATTCTGTATGTTGTCAAATATGAAAGGTATGGCAGATAGCAGGGGAAAAAAAAAATGCCCACCAGAATAAGAACTTATTCATCAATTAGAATGACGGTAGAACTTTGACGTCATCTTTCAGTTTTGGCAGGTGTCTAGAAGTTTGATCGATTTGCATATTTTATCCCTCTATAAATGTTATAGCAAGAAGGAAAACAAGACGTTGACTTAGCATCAAAATTCAGCCTATAATTAAACTTTACAATTGATTGAGCGCTTTTTTCATCTGTGCTAGGATTAATTCTTAAATAACTTGATTAGCCTTCTACTTGAAATCACAAGTATAAAATAGTAGCATAAGCAAGATGAAATAAACTATTGCGGATGAGAAATAAATATATGATATTATGAGGGACAACAGCTAGTCTAATATCACTTACATGGCAATGACAGATACCGAGATCACCTGTAACTACTTAAAATAACATGACCAGTCTTATAAGAAATGTTGAAGCAGTCCATCGATGGCAAAATTCTTTGAAGCTGCAGTCTCTAAGTAAACACCTTGTGATAGAATATAGATGTCAATTTTGCAATGTATGTATTTTTCTGTAATGAATGTATGTGTTGAATATTACGTGTACTTACAACTGAAATCCATGATGGCCTAATCTAGTAATGGTTTGATCACATATCCAAAATTAAAAATTAGATGGAATACATAACAACTACTCAAAAGACCTATACACTAACAATGAGAATCGCAACAACTCTATATAAAAAATGTAGAACAAGTTGAGAACAGTTCCAATGTACCAAATTTATCAACATATTCCTATTCACATATACGCACTTTTAAATACAGGGAAAACATGCCAATCTAACAGGATGTACAAGCAACTTGAAGATTCAGTTTTGACTAATCATCATCAAAGCAAAAACATTTGATTTTTTTGGTAAGTCTCAGTTCGCCTGCTTGTGCTCAATCATGCGTTTGTGAACAGTTCCAATGTACCAAATTTATCAACATATTCCTATTCACATATATGCACTTTTAAATACAGGGAAAACATGCCAATCTAACAGGATGTACAAGCAACTTGAAGATTCAGTTTTGACTAATCATCATCGAAGCAAAAACATTTGATTTTTTTGGTAAGTCTCAGTTCGCCTGCTTGTGCTCAATCATGCGTCTGTGAACTCTACTTGTGCAAATTCCGATTAACAGATGGGCTAGGTAGATTATGGATGCTTGCAGTTCTTAATAGTCTACGGAATTCAGACAAGCTTATCTTTCCATCTTTGTCAATGTCAGCCTCCTCCAGCAATGGGTCAATAGAGCCCTTCAAACCTGTGTGCTGAGAAAAACGAGCAAATTACACAAATCAGCATCCAGGAATTAGATGTTAACTATATTAATAATGGACATGAGGTCATAGTGCCACAAGTACTCCATTATTGAGTACAAGGACCCAATCTTCGTGTTTCTTTTATCAAAGACCAAGAAATGCATTTGTCATATGCTCAAGGGAAAGAGAGGAATGCATCGTGATTATTATATTACAGCATGATATCTGACTGGAACAGTCAACCAAAGTAGGGCTGAAATAAGTCACAAGCTTGCAGAATTACCATCTTAAGTTCTTCAGGTGTGATGAATCCATCCTTGTCAACATCAAATTTCTCAAAAGCAGTTTGGGAGCGTAACATCCACTTTTCACAGTCAAGCTCCTCCATTTGGTGCACGTGTAAGGTTGCTGCAACAAATTCAGGGAAGTCCACAAGTCCATCTGTGTCACTGTCAATCTACTCATAGAAATAACAGAATGGAAGTCAGTGTTAACCTACTTTGCAAAACAATTTTACACATTTTTCACAATACCAAGTAACACTGTCAAATTACTAGCACATGCGAGAAAATAGACATTGGTACTTTGTATGAAATGATAAACCATATTTATTGATTACTTAAAAATATATTTATAAAATTTTGAGATTCCAGAACTCGTCACACCTGGGGAAACAATTATTTCATATCCCCTTTTCTCAATGAATACCTCAGATATATCAATATATCCAGATTTTTTTGTTTCCACTTATCCTTCATATGATACAATTACAGTTCACAAGTTGTACAAAGGAATATTTAATGCGGTGCAACCTTAAACTAAAACATAAGCAAATAATGATTTAGAAAAGACATGTGTGACCATAGTTCCAAACATCGACATGTGTCAGCAAAATATCACCGACACATGTCAGTTTCATAATCTAGGCAAACGATATATGCCTGCATTTCTAGATGTGCTAGATTTCGATCGACCATGTCAATTGAGTCGACTTGTGTCGATTGTATCGATCAACTTAACGTATTTTTAATACAGGAAAAGATTGAGTCGACCCGACATGAGTGAGATCCCCATGGACTTTGTGAAGTGACAATATCTAATATAGTCCTCAATTAGACTCTATATGTCCGACACTTAGATATTCTCTTATCTTTACTTTATCTTCATATTAAATGTCGTAAGAACTATTCATTTTACACATATACTAAGCATTTTTAGGTATGATTTATACATTTATTAAGTATTTTTAGATATTATTTATATTTCAAGATATTTGTATTTAATTTATGTAGCATATTTAATTTGATACATGTTTAAAAAGTAGATGCAAGTAGTCCTAAATGTAGATTATTGTTTATTTTAATTTATTCTAGAGTCTCAAATTAAAATTCGAAGTTTTTTTGACTATTTCTGTGGACTTTTGTAAATTTATTGCGTTTCCACCGACATTTTCACTAATGTCCAACATGTTTCCTATTTTTGTCAAATATTGAAGTTTGACATGAAACTAACATTTAAAACTATGTTTTCAAAAAAGTGTGACTCAAAAGGCACGTAGGACTTTCAGATGTCACAACTAGTCAGCTAACATTAACTACTTGTTTGGTGATTTAAAAAAAAGGTTATTCTGCAAGAATAATATCAGAATGAGAAATATGTCTAGTACATTGCAAACATGCAAGATAATCGGACACTTAGGAGAAGTAGCAAAAATGGATAAAGGTTTTGGAATGTTAACTCTTTACAATGTTACCATTAACAAATTTAAAGTAAATAGAAGAGGCAATGAGGATGTCAAGGATGCCTTTATCATTGAACAGCAAATTAGCCAATATCCAAGGATACACATGACAATAAGCAGATAATAAGACAACTTGTTACGAAATTAAGGAGCCCTTATTTTCGGTTAAGTCATTAAGCGGTTGAGTGGAGAAGATGGCATACCGCTTGAAGAATCTCGCGAACATTTACTTCCTTCAATTTCCAAGGAAGATTTTTTGCAAGGGCCTACATTATGTAAAATATAAGGGATTATGAAATCAGAAGTAATATCACTTGCTGTTTTCACTGAATATATGCCAATTATGAAGGCACTAAACTGGAGCAATGTGCAATGCAAGATGAAAGAGCGCAACACAAACAAGAAAGTAAGAAACTAAATGAAAATTTCTAAGTATTCCAATATGTGTGCGAAAAGGTAGTAAAAAAGGCATAATAGTAGTTTCTCAAAGACAAAAAGTCCTGACAAAATTTATTTCATATGACAAGACAAACACGACACTTTCAAGAAATTGCTGTACAATTGTGGTGCAAGGTGCAATAAACAAAAGAAGTTCCAAACTGATCAAGAATTTCAAACAAATCTAGCTCTGAGCAGAAGGAACATCAAATAGTCAAAGAACATAAGTTGTCATCATCAAGAAGCATTGCTACAACTTCTGCAATAGATGAATAGAGGCTAGAGAATAATGCCATTTCTAAGTTCTAAAATGTAGTTCTGTATTTTGATATCTTAACTTCAAGGTCGTCTTGGCTTGGATTTTGAATCGGGTTTCATCGTTTGCTCGAATCTTACATGGATTTTTATGCACTGATATGAAGAAAGGGATAGACTTGGTTGGGCATCAAAAGTGTCGAATAAGTTAGAAGCAGTCAAGAGAATGAAACATCAATCCCTTCGAGTTTTGCAGCAGTAATGTCTTTCCTGCATCTGTTTCATTTTGATTTGTTCAAGTCAAAAAACTGTTCAGTGACAGACCAATTTCTCTCATTTGTTTTTAAATTTCCCTTTCAAATATAGCCATTACATAGCAAACGTATCCAAGAATGTGTTTATCAAGTTCAAATATAGTTAAAAGTTAGAACGTAATCCTTTTGCACCTTGTCTGAGGGTATTGAAAGCTGAAGCCTGCTACTGGAGTATACAAAGAAGGTAAGTATAGAACCAGAATTCTAGGGGCAAAACCAAATACACAATGGTAGGACTCAAAATAAGCTTCTGTTCATTAAGATAACAAAATCACAGTTAAGAAGAATTAACGGGTTAAAACGATTGATAAACAGAAGTATATACTGAATTAAGAGGTGATGAGAAATGTTATTTTTAAGAAATTAGGATCGTATGACATGGAACACCCAGAAACGTACTTGTCTCATTTCTTCCAGACTGATAGTATTACTCTTATCCACATCAATCGCATCAAATTGGTCACGGATATCAGCCAGCTCCTCGTCATTCAACGTGCCTGCTAATGCCTAAAATGATTCAAAGATGACCATTATTTTCCATATATATCATTTTTTGGTAGAGATAAACTAAATGAATAATTGTCAAATGTCTACTCGAAGTGCAAGCTGCTTCAGACGGCTGTAGGTCACAAACTGGCGCAAATTAGATAGGACTGATATATCAACTGGAATGTCCGAGGCATTTCCACCTTCTCTAACCCATGGATGTGCTGGAGATCCAAATTGAAGTTAATGATGAACAGAATTTTATTAAGAAGTTTAATTCACAAAAGCATGCAAACATTACAAAAAATATAATTACTACAATAGGAGAAAAAAATATGCAATTAATTCATGGTATTGTGATGAAATACTGGATGGTTAGTTAGCGTCAACTATATAGCAAGCTTTCAATAGTAATTACAACAGCAAAAAGATCAAGTACTTAAAGATGCTGTGGCAATTCTTGACATTTTTAGTTCTTTACTGCTTGATGGCAAGATAAAATACATACACAGGGCTTGAGAAGCAGTCAATCTTGCACGAGGATTCTTCACTAATAACTTATTAACAAAATCTTTAGCACTGTCACTGATGTGAGGCCATGGTTTTCGTTTGAAATCAGGCTTATTCTTTAAAACCTACAAAACAATCATGGAAAGAATTTTGCAGTGTAAGATGCATAAAACATGCGCTGGCACCATTTTTTGTGATGGTATACGACCATATCCATCATTTTACACCCATTATCATTATTAAATGAAGAAAAGTATCATGCTCCATATTTGATTACCAAAATGATTTCATTTATTTCACAAGTAGCTATATTTTATCTTGTCTTGCAACATGCTGCAGAAAATTAGAGTGAGATCCTTCTTAAAAACAAAAGTACATGTATTAACTAAGTGGCAGAAATCATAAAATACATAACACAGATATTTATTAATAAAAGATAATTTTTGGTTAATCTTAAAATAAAATTAGTACAAGTTACAACATGAAATCAATCGGATATGCATACATAAACCACCACCTCTTTAAAAATTCCATCCTCAGTTTTATTCCAAAATGGACGCCTTCCACAAAGCAAAATATATGTTATCACACCTATGCTCCAGACATCTGACTCAGGCCCAGATCTGCGTTTTAATACTTCAGGAGCAACATAATAGGCACTTCCAACAATGTCGCGAAACTTTTTTCCTGAATTATGCATGTTAATTAATATCATTTCTTCATGAATTTTGTTTAATATAACATATATACTAAAATATTGGAATGCAAACCTGGCCTTATAAAATCTGAGAGACCGAAATCTGTTGCCTTGAGCTGTGAATTATCGTTTTTCGATTTGAAAAGAAAATTCTGCAGAAAAAAACACAAAGCATTGAATAGATGATAAAAAAATTTATGCATTTGGCTTTGTGAACCCGAAAAATCAATAATTACTGTGTGTCCCAGATTTACCTCAGGTTTCATATCCCGATGAACCAAACCATGCAAATGACATTCTGCAGCAACCTTGAGCATCTGTCTAACAACTACTGCTGCATCTTGCTCACTGTAGCGACTGTCCTTTCTGAGAAAAGAGTCGGCCAAAATTATTTTGGATTTTGGAATGATAAAACTGATGGTATCAATAGCTTAACCATGTGTTACAACAACGTGTTCTTCATGCGGAGGAAGTCAATTAATAATGTAGTTGTTAGAGTAAATGAATTCTTATATAGATTTTCATGTTATTAGTTTATGAGATTTCTTGTGAGTCAAGTATGTGTTATCTTATATATAGGAGATTGTACTCTCTTTGTTATTAAAGAATATGATTCTCTTTCTCTCTAACATGGTATCAAGAACATAGGTTAGAAATCCTAACCCTAACCACCCCAACTCCACTCCCACCGGAAAGTCGGAAAAGCTATAGCATCAGTTGGAACTATGTTGGAAACATTGTAGTAGTCACAAGAAGCCACTAGAAATACTGTAGCAGTTGCCAGAAGCCCCCAAAAACACTTAAGCAATCACCAAAAGTCCACAACTGTTACTTTTAAGAGACCCAAACACCACTAAGGTTCCTTCCTTCTCCTTCCTCATGGTATAGGTACCCCACTTATGTCACGAGAGGTCAATACCTAACTATTTACTACTATTGTTTCTATTTATCTGCCTACTACCTCTGTGATGGCATCATCTTCCACAAATCAATGTAATATGGCCAAATTTGCTATCGCCAGCCTGTTCCATTACTATCAGCCCTTGATGCGCCACGTTCCGCCGTTGTCGGGCTATTTCCATCTCCAAAAGCTATTCTTGATGCACAAGTAAGCAGGAAAAAAGGGTCTGGATATTGTTCTTGTAGGCCCATGCCCTTTGGCTCCAACACAATCACCTCCTTTGGATTTCATGAAATATTTACAGAAAAGTTCAAAAAATTTCTAAAATTGCAAACTTTACTACTATTACTTAAGGACTGCCAATCCTCTCCTATTAGATTGGTTAATGTTATATTTTAGATGATGATTGCTATTCTTGTCCGTAATACGCATTACCTTATGGTCAAGTCCTCTACCACTACTCTTGCCTACTTGCCTACTGTTACTACTATTGCTACTACTATCTTTATTCCTTCTAAATTATGCATTTCTTTGTCATAATTGTGAAATTGTGTATGTTAGATGCTTCAACTTGAAGAGGAGTGCTAAAATAGATGGATTCTTATATAGATCTTTATATTATCCGTTTATAAGATTTCTTGTAGGTCAAATATATGTTCTCCTATGTATAGAAGATTATACTCTCTTTATTAGTAAGGAATATAATTCTCTTTCTCTCTAATAGCAATTGTTAGAGTAAATGGATTCTTCTCTAGATCTTTATCTATGTTAAGGAGAAAGAGAAAATCATATATTTCATAATAACAAAGAGAGTACAACCTTCTATATATAGGAGAATACATACTTAACCTATAAGGAATCCAATAAATGGATCCATATAAGGATTCATATACTTTAACACTTCCCACTCAAGCTAGAGCATCTAACATACACAGCTTGTTACATAATAATACTTTGTGTTATTGGCAAAGAACTATATAACTTGAAATGAATGAAAGTAGTAGTAGCAACAAGAAGTAAACAAACAACAATCATAATCAATTATGTTGACCATAAGGCAGGTAGGAAGACAACAATAGTCAATTACGTACAATCAACAGTTAATCATCCAAAAGATGACAATAACTAATCTAATAAAAGAGGATTGACAGCCCTTAAACAAACTTCATAGAGATGATTAAAGATTAAGTAACCATTCGAAAGTACAAACAATTACACAACAATATAGCAACGCCCTACAAATACTGAATATAGGACTATAGTAGTCCCAGTAGAATCACAACAGGGATCCTACACACTATCTAAGAATTGTGGTAGAATATATAGCCATAAATCAATTCATACAAGACCTGATCAACCACAAAAGGAGGCCATGGAAAGGCTTGTTGGCAGTGTAGAAGCCCAGAACAGGGTCCAACGACAACTAGAATGCCTAGATCTAGGCCTTGCAATGGCTAACGATGATGAAATATAACCTACAAAGCCCGACGGAATCTACTGTAGTGTTTCTGACAACTGCTATAGTGATTCAGCAATTTCTACAGTGATTTTGACAATACTACAGCAATTCCAGCGATCGCTACAGTAATTCTGGTGATACTACAATATTTCGAATGATGCTACAATATTCCGGTGAGCCACTACGGTATTTTCGACGGCCCCTATTGTGTCAATGGCGGTTGCCAAATGAGGGTGTGTTAGGTTTAGGATTTCCCTTGAACCTGGTTCTGATACCATATTAGGGAGAAAAAGAAAATCATATATTTCATAATAACAAAGAGAGTACAATCTCATATATATAGGATAACACATATTTAACCTATAAGGAACTTAATAAATAGATAATACAAAGATTCATATAAGGATCTATTTACTCTAATAGTAGTCTTATACAACTTCTATAAGAGAAAAATATAACATTACTATACCAACTGACAAATAAGGAAGAAATTAAGTGCAATAAAGATGGTGATCTTACTTGGAAAGTATTCTGTCTAGCAATTCGCCACCCTCACACAACCTGATGAAAGAAAGGTATCAAACTAAGATAAGATGTGTTCTCTTTTAAATACAATTAGGGTGAAATAACATCACGTTATTTAAATAATAATCTCCTTTGAAACATAACAGTCATGGGAACTGATGGCTAAAGGATATGTCATAATAGTTTTACCTCAAACATTATCACCCAGTGAAGTAATGAGAAATAAAGGGAATCCAGAAAGGCATGGTTCAAACAGGTAAAAAAGACATTTTAGGATGAAATAGCTTTGATAAGATGACATAGAAATTAATTCTTTTCATTCACTCCACAAAGTGGAGGCAAGAGTCAAGATGTTACTTTAATTATAGTTGTATTTGGCTTCCCTACATTTCAATGCAACCTTTTTCTTCATTAGTGTCAACAAAAGTGCTTGTATATCTACATACGTCTTGTAACTGAATTGCTTCCTAGCATTCAAATTAGAAAATGAAATCTCTTTAATACAGAGTGAGCCCTAAGTTAGGATCTCACCCCTAGCTTATCAAAGCACAGTCAACCTGTTAAATTTGGTCATGTTAGTGACTTAAAAATCTTGATTCGATGAAAACAGAAAAGATCATATAGAATTAAATGATCATGAAAGATAATTGTTGATGAATGATTGTGAGATACAGAACGGTCTGATGGTAGACGCAAAACAGGGACAAGAAGCAAATTTCACAAGGATACACCTTCCATAGATCATCATTTCCCATTTATATTTAGTGTTAAGAGTGGTGTATGCTATATGCCTATTGTGTGATTTGGATATCTAGATCCATATATTCATGTATGTACTCTATGTAACAGAAAAGGTAGTTAAATCATTGTCACCGAACCTCAACCAGAGCCTTACTGCCCTCAACCACCAGTGAATAGACCAGATCAACCATGTACTATTCTAGACATTCCACAGAAGCAGACAACTGCCTGCCAACCAGGCAACCAGGTGATACGGTAAGCCTATTCTCCTACCAGCACAGGTATCATCTCTGTAACCAGCTTGTAAGGATTCTTAACTCCTAGTCTGGCATGTTTTAAGTCCTTTCTCTTGGTAATTTCACATGCAAGTATGGTTCTAAATGTCGATTTCGTGACGGATTTCGATAAGTTGAAAAAAGACACATATCGGGAAAATATCGGTATGTCGGAATCGTGTCTGTGGAAATACAATAAAAAAAATTTATATTTGTTAAGAAAACTTCTATTTCGATATCGTGTCGGAGTCATGTCAGTAAATTAAAAATAAGACACATGTCGGTGAAATTTCAACGACACGTGTAGACATTTGGTACCATGCATGTAAGAACCCCTTCTTCCTGGCATACTGCTACTTCTCATGGATGCAATTAACCTCCTTGATTTTCTCTTGCATGTCAAGCTTCTACTGCCTATCCTTTTTCATTCTGTTATCTCCATTCTGTTATCTCACTGCTAGATCAATTTTGAAGCCATTACGGACAAGCAGATCTACACTCTTTGAATGGAGATCAGACCACTAATTCATCTCCATAGTCCATCTTTTCCATTTTATGTAGCATAATAAACCAGATACGATGGATATATATAATCCATCTTATAAGGGAGTGTTGATGTTGTTATGATAAATGACTATTGGGTTATTTGATAACTAGATCTATTACTCGTTAGTGTATCTTTTACCTACTGTTCTATATTTGAGAGTCAGGTCGTTCTTGTTGCATTTTCAGCTCTTCAAATTCAAAATTCAACATAAATTGTAAGAAACGAGAGAGTTAGGTCATCCTCAATACTTGTACGGATGTATTCAAGTTTGTAAATTATTTTTTGCAAAATGTCCCTTAAAATACATTTATTTAAAATTTTATTTAATAAGGTAACAAAAACATCAAATGGGTGGTATGCAGAGAGATCTTGAAAGGAGAAAGGGATAAAAAGAATGCAATACATAGAGACTTTCATGGTTGGAAAGCACCAAAGAGGCTGCATGAACATGGCACTTCCAATCAAGCCTTTTAGTAGGAAACTTACTCCATAACTATATATACAAAGGAGACGTCTTCAAATGCATCATAGAATTGAACAACGTTCGCGTGGCCTGTTAATTCTTTGAGTATCTTTACTTCTCGCTTAACATCCTCAACAGCAACAGGACGGATCATCTGCCAAGAGAAACATTTTGAAGACTCTAATAAGCAAATGAACAAAGTAGTGACCACTACACAACACCAGTTGGTGATAATGAGGTTCCGGCAATTTATCATATTCAACACCACTACTCAGGTTGATAAATCTAAAATTCTCAACATGTTATGGTATGGAACTACAAAAGTGATGCACAACAACAACATGCGAACACATGACAGAACATGTGCAATTTAAAAAATACCAAACAAATGCATCATAGAGGACACCTAAACCTCAAAAGGGTGCTTCCTTTAGTACCACATACTTCCTACTCTAAAACGAATTGGTGATAATGAGATAAACATGATTTATAATATTCAATAGAAAGCATATCCAAAAGAGTAATACAGTTCAAAAGCCATATCGACAAACCTAATTGTCACATTGAATTTTATTTGGAGTAACACTTGGTTTTAACAAGAAGATACTCAATAAAAGGACGGCATCAATATCTCTACAACCGTGATTAAACTAGTTTCCACAAGATTGAGAGATTATACTTATATAAAAGACTGAGAGATTGTACTCGACAAAACATCTCTCCTTTGTGTTTCTAGGAGTTACATGAGAAGAATAAAGGTGATATCTCTGTAATATCGTATAAGGCTGAAAACTAGGATAAGATAACAAAAAAAAAGGACTTTGAGAATAATGCTGTTTGTATCTTATAGTTGTTCTCTTGTGCTATAACTTTTGCTGCCCGAAGAAAATATGAAACTTATATTGTAGAAAAAAAACATGGATGTCTATGTAGTTCTCAAATTTGTATAAAATGGTCGAACCATTTATTTGATATCATATCCATCTTGCCAATGATGAACTACTTATTCTTGACAAAGCATTATCAACCTGTAAGGATCTTAAGCTTCACTTTAAGAAAGGTGAATAATGAATTAAGGAATATTATATAATTTAAAGTATATTTTACAATTTCAAGTAAATAACAAGCAAATGAAGTGAGAGAAATGATTTGAATGTTATACAAAGAAAAGGATAAGAGATAATAAAAATATACACAAAGGATTTATAGTGATTCAGTCTCTTCGACCTAGTCCACTCCTCAAGAATCCCTCGAGAATTTCCTTATTCCAATCTTATTCTATGTCAAGATTCTGCTGTTATACTTCCTTGACGACTCCTCGTTAAGGCTCTGCAAAAACTACAGATACCTCTTCTCACAATCGGAGAAGAAAGGACTTGATAAATATAAAAATTACAACACTTACTTTTCTTACTTCTCCCAAATATTTTGGCAAGATTGATGGATAACAGTAAGGCTTCTTGCTCAACAGTAGAAAATAAGCTTGAAGAACACTTGAAACTCTCTCTTAAAGGATGGAAATAGAATTCTAGAATCTTAGTATAATGTAGGAAGTATTGGCGTCCTTGTAGGTAAAGAATGGAGACCTATTTATAAGAAGACAATGATAGAAGTTTGTTTCTAACGTCTCTCTAACGTTCACAAGCAGTCATTGGTTCGGTATACCGAAATAATTCAGTATGCTGATTTTACACTGAATTCTACAACAATTGGGTAATTCAGTAGACCGATGATTTTTAGTATGTCGTTTTAGTCATTTTGAAGATTTTACTAACCAATCTGATTTCGATATACTATGCAATTTCAGTATGCTGAAATATCCTATTTTAGCCCAATAATAGGTATGATCTATGAATGATGCGTTTTAAAGCTAAGGTTATTTTCTTAAGACACTATAGAGATATTTGAAAGATTATTACAAATTCCTACAGTACAATATATTACAATTACATTACACTTTATTTGATTTTGCACATATGTTCCTTCTTAGTCCATTTCTCCTTCTCCTTTTTGCAAAGTCCATGAGAATTCTATTTTGACCTATTAAAAAGATTAATTCACAAATATATTTTGTTATCATCAAAATCGAGAGCTAATTAAATAACCAACTATAAGGCTATCAAGGATAACCGTTTACCCACTACCCTAACTATTATCCACCTTATTTAAGTGGATATGGATAAGAAAAAAATTACCAAATTATTTAATTAGTAGGATAAAGGTGAAAAAACAATCCACGTATCTTAGGACATAGGGTATAAATAAACCTTTACCTTACCCACTTTACCAGCTTTACCTATTTAAATTATAAGATTTTTTATGTATATGTTATGTCACATAGGCTATAATGCCTATGATTTGCCACTTAACCCATTATCCATATGAAGTCTATATTATATACATATGGTGATTATGATTTGTTAAAAAAAATAAAGATAAATACAAAGCATAGATATTAAAGCCTAAGTTCGAACTTGATCGCATTTTTCGACTATCAAAGCTTTCAATTTCTAACTAAGTTTATGTTTAAAAATTAAATTTGTAATAGATCTTAAATGTTCCTTATTAGATATATAAACATCATGGAATTGTGTTTGTTTTATTTAAATATCTTACTGTTATATTAGTTTATAATATTTACATAATTACTAGTTATATGGTGTCTACAAGTAATATCTATTAATTTAATTTACATGTAAGAAGCGAATTATTTATTATATGTATTTTGATTTATTTTTTTTTACCTTTTTATTATCCATTATGTGCTTACTTTTGTTTTTACCTTTTTATTATCCATTTGAGATAAAGTTATTCTTAGTGGCAATAAATGGATATAGGTAAAAATGTTAGATTCATAGATAAAGGTAAGGATAAAGCCTTACCCTACTCATTGACAGTCCTAACCGACTAGGTGTAATACTACACCTACCCCCCAACAAAGTCGAGCTTTATTCTCTACCCAACTCACCAGATCACAAGCATCATCGCACTAACTTCTCAAAGTAATTCTCCAGGAAACCACAATTGTAGTCATCCTCAATGCTTTCCACAGATGCAAATTCAAAATAAACCAACAGTAGGTAGCTTAATCAAAGTTTTGATTTATTTTTTTTTAGAAATCTTGTTTCCTAAGTCTTGAAAAAGGAAAAAGTGTACCCAAACCAAATGCAATCTAAAACCATGGGCCAGAACATCAAATCCTACCTTGTTCTTATCGATCCTCTTCACCGCCACCCGATCGCCATTCCTCGTATCCGTGGCAACGAAAGTGTACCCAAACTGGCCGTGGCCCAAGAGCTTCCCAAGCGAGTACCTGTCATCGAAGTCCTTGGCGTACCCAAAATCCGTCCTTTTCCCACAGGGCACCGTCCCCCCATGTCGCACCCTCCTCTCCGCCGGTGGCGGTGGCGGTGGTGGTGGTGGCGACGGCTGCACCGTCTCCGTCGGCGTTGTCTTCTTCCCCTGGTCGTTGTTCTTGGCAGCAACGGCGGCAGCAGTAGTAGCGGCAGCAGTAGTAGCAGCAGCAGCAGAGGAGTTCCTGCTACTTGCACCACTCACCTTCGGAGCACAATTCCCCATTGCAGCAAACAGCGACCTTTACCTCTTCCTCTGGGTTTATGGGAATTGGGTTTTGATGGGTAACCATGAGAGATCAAGATGATTGGTATTATAGTGGTGGTTTTTTTTTTTTTTTTTTTTTTTGAGAAGTATCGTACTGGTGGTTGTAATCGGGTAACGGCGGAGGAGGGAGGAAGGTTAGATGAAGAAGGAACAGGTCAATTGAGGAGGCTTTCTCGTTTCTTGCCACGATGGGAGGGAAAGAAGAAAAATGCTTGTCTGGTAGCGCTGTCTAACTCTATTATTATTAAATGTGAATTTTCCAGGACCGTCCGGGCGACGGCGGCGGCGGCGGACGTGGGGTGAAGACGTGGGTCCCACGACAGAAATTTAATTAATAAAAAACGGGAAAATGTGGGAAAAAATAATTTAAAACCTTAAAAGAAAATTTTAAAAAAATAACGGAAAAAATAAGAGTGGAACTACGGGTGATTGCAAGGTACTACGGATTTTGGAGGGGTATCTACGCAAATATCCCTCGTTTTAATTACGTGCAATAGGTGTCTCATAAGATGCTTCTTACCCAAAAAGTATATCATAAGATGTTTTAGTTATGATCTTGTTTAGTTTTTGAAGTATTGAAGCTCCTTTTATTTGGAGTTACACCTTAAATTATCTCGTGAGTTTGTCTTTGCCCATAATTTTTAACAAATGACCTGTTTGTGCTTTGGAAGCAGAAGGAAATGGAAACCCATGGTCAAAAGGAAATTAAAGGAAACAGAAACCAACTGAATTCATTTTCCGTTTGACCAAATTTCTAGTATTTGTGTCTGTCATTGGAAACAAACAGAAAAGAAAGTAGTGTATTTGTGCTTGTCAATGGAAACAGAAGGAAAATAATTTTAATTTGTTTAAATAAACATAAATGTCTTAAATTTTATAATAATATCAAAAATAATAAAACTACATAATCAACGAAACCACATAGAATTAGTGATATTAATTCGCATCTAATCAACTATCATTTTCTTTTGTTCTTGAGATAATCCCACCCCTCTGTGTGTCTCTTGAGTTTCCTCATGATAATATTCCTCAAAAGTTTGTATTTGATTTGAAAAATGATCTTCAATGGCTTCTTCATTTTCCTCTAACTAATATTCAAGATCTTCAAGTAAATCAACTTTGTCTTCTCTACGAATGAAATTATGTAACAAAAAACACGACAATACTATTTTAACTTATGTCTCTAAAGAAAATGACATGTAACCTCGTAAGATAGCAAATCTGTGCTTTACTACCCCAAACTAATTGCAGTAGCGCCACCACTGGCAAGTAAAGTACCCTCTCCTCTCCTCTCTTCTCGCCCCAAAACCCCAATGCTCCACTAAAACACTTGAAATTCCCCTCTTCCCTCATCCACCATGCCCACCATCTCCCTTACCACCACCTTCCTCCTCACCCCCAATCTTCCCCGCCATCGCCACCACCACCACCACCACACCTATCCCCGCTGCTGCATCCCAATCACTTGCCACTCCTCCTCCCCAGACGAAAAACCCAACAACCTCCCGAAACTCCTCCAACTAACAACCACCCTCACCGTCCTCACCGCATCCCTCTGCACTCCCCCCGTCATAGCAAAAGTCCCCGAAAAGAAACGGCCAGCCAAGAAACCTACCGAAGCATTGTCGCCTAAGTAGCTAAAGTCCTGGTGCAGCGATCTCCCGCTTGTCAACAATCGGATCCCCTACACGGAGATTCTGAAGCTGAGGGAGGACGATAGACTAAAGCATTTGGTAAAGCTGTCGTCTTCACGTTTGAGGCAACGGGGCGATGTTGTTCTCGTGGTTCTCGACGATTCTAGGGTTCTGAGGGTCGTGCTTCCCGAAATGGAGCGCGACAAGAGGTTCTAAGGGGAATGGGAGCGACTTGGCTTGAATTCCATATGCGTCAATGCATACACGCCTCCCGTTAAAATGTTGGAGGCTTCGAAGTCGTTCCTGGGGTTCCTTGCGAAGGTCCCGATGCGGATGTTCTCGTTCGTGAAGAAGCAGCCAGAAAAAAATTCACCACATTGTGATGGTTTCCTTTGGGATTCAAGTGTACGAGGGAGGAAAAAAAATCTTTTTGCCTTTTATACTTTGGAAACCAAAGGAAACGGTTTCCTTTTCTCTTGGTAAGCACTGTGACCATGCCCGACCCGAGGGAGGGGTGGGGAGGTGATCACAGCCATGCCAAGATGGCGAAGGCGCAAGGAAAGGAAAAGGAAAAGAAAAAAAAAGGAGTTGTCACCTAGTTTTTAAGGAAAAGACAAGGAAAACCACAAAAAGAGGAATGCTTGGAATGCAAATGCGAAGGCTGGATGTCTGCTAACCAGATGATGGGTAAGGATTCCTATTACGCACGAGGAAGGTGTTAGGCACCCTCGTACGCCCGAGAAACTCGATCTTT
>JAMKQA010045051.1:0-17088 GCA_024699735.1 Posidonia australis | reverse complement strand
TATATATATATATATATATATATATATATATATATATATATGAGCCAGTTCAGTTGCATACTTCCTCAAATTAGCTATTTTGAGGAAAGATGCATCATTGTGGTTGGTTGTTAATCCAGTGGTTAGTATTAAAACCACTTATTTTGAAATGAAACCACTAATGGTTTCTTTTTTGGAGGGAAATTTTTTTCAATTTTTTATTTAATTAATTTTAAGTGTGGTAGTTATTCCATGTGGTCACTACTTGTAAATTCCTTAATAAAATATTTCTTTTCATTAGTTATTAAGGTAGTTTTATTAAGGAAGGTTTAATTTCTTATCAAAAAATTATAAATTTTATTTTTTAATTGTTTTTTATATTTTTAAGTTTTATTTTTTGTATTATTTTTATTTAAATAGATGAATATGACAATTTTTTTTATATTAAATTTTTAAATATTAATTTAGTGATTTTTTTACTTTCAGTTTAGTATTAATGAATCGTATTATGATTTTATCATTCCATAACTATATAGTCGAATTCGAATTGTTAGTAATACTTTTGTTTTACTATTTCATTCAGTACATATTTTTATTGATACGATTACTATTTCGTTATTGTTCTATATTATCTAACAATATTATATATTTTTAAAATTAGTAGCATGATCTTGAATGTATAGTTTTCAAAAGCAGTATGAAACAATATTAATATTGAAACTGTATCACTAAAATTAAATAATTATAGCTTTCTTAAACAAAAATGCTAACAGAAGGAAAAGTGAAACTGTTTTACGTTTTTGAAACAATTTCGTGTTACGATTTAGATATACATATAAGAGCATCTCCCACAGCCGTCCTCTCCCTCAAATTAACATCCTCCCTCAAATTACGTTCTCGATGATATAAGAGTCGGTTCAGGGAGGATGCTACTGAAATGGTTCTTTTATATATAAATATATATATATGATTTGTAAGATTTTGAACATTGCCGTCTAACATTAATTTAATTAGTTCGATATATATTAAAATTTTAAACTTTAATATCATAGTAGTGCTAGAAAATCGCAACCTTCTGTACTTGTCTAGTTGCATTTGATTGATTGAAAAAGAGACACGCTAAATGATAAAGAGATTATACACAATCATCTGCTACTAATACTCTGACGTTCTAAGCCAAAGCCGAATAGAGGCAGATCTTACATTGCAGCGGGGCTTGCGATAATCAGCCAGTTTTGAGGAATCATGTACGCATATGAGTAGTCTATCCATCGATCGGCCGTATATATGGAGTAGCACCAATCTTTTTATACAATAAAAGTTTCATTTGGAAAATGGCAATATATTTTAGTTTTAGGGGTGAATATCTAAAAAATAAAGAAGGACAGTATACATATAGACGTCTTCTTTCATTACCATATATTGATATCTGTAAACATAAACAATACATGCGTGCTATAAACATGCATGGATGCATGCACGTACAACGTACACAAACAAGAAGGAGAAGAGTACATATAAACAGCTAGCTTTAGTTCTTCTGATTACATGCATTGATCAATTATGAGAACATATATATCACCATAACCAACCCTAGACCATTAATTAGACCATGATTAAGCAGCTTTCATCTCCATATATATATCATCAAGATGCCGGAGTGCATGTGACGGAGGAGACGTCCATGGGGCGGTAAGCAAAGGAATTGGCATAGCGGAACGACACGGTGGCGCCGTACGGGATCGTCTTCCCGTCGTTGACGAGGCAATCGTTGTGCCGGAGGCGGCGGAAGATCCTGGGGTTGATGAGGATGGTCGAGCTGAACCAACCGCACCGGAGGTGGACGTTGGCCATCCCACATCTGCTCAAGCAGGCGTTCGTTATGTGCACCGTGTATGTTGGGACGTGGTTTCGCAGCGGCGGAGTCGCCCCCTGGCTCACCCGGATGTCGTCCCCGCTGCACGCCCTTCCGATCCTCTCCGGCCTGATCATCACCACGCTTCCTGCTAGCCCCACATATATATATATATATATATATATATATTATTAGATCAGAAACATATTTATTTATTTATTCATATTTGCTTAAACTTATGATTAGTTAATGAACATGACAGATGATTACCATTTTGGAGAAGTCTGCGACTAGAATGATCTGGAGTAAGCGATTTCACCTCCGACTTTTGCATCTCGATATGCTGATCAGATCCTTTCGAAGAGAAGAAGAAAAGTGAATATATATTGTTTAACTTTTCTAAATGGTGTTCAGAAATAGCAGTCTAAGAAGGCACGAAAAGCTACTCCAAAAAATATGACTTCTGGCTTAATTAATTATGAGGCAAGCCGAGAAAGTAAGGAGCAACTGGTAGACATGAAACAAGCTTGGGGCCTCCATGTCCATTCTAAAAGGCAGGATCCAAATTATATATTGTGGAAAATGAACATGGTCTTGGTGTTGGTGGTGGTGGATGTGTATGTATATATTACCAAACAAGGACAAAGCTTGATATGGAAGAAGAAAAGAAGTGTTGGATGGTGAAGTGACTGACCAGTGTAAAAGCAGAACATGAGCAGTGCCATAGCTGATATTGTTGCTGCAGCCAGTACTGCCGTGAGTTTCATTTTTTTTAAATGGAAACGTAATTACTTTTGCTCTCTTTTGCTCACAATCTGATGAGATCGATCGTGGAGCTGCATAAGATATAGTACAATATGAATATCAAAACTGCCAATCATCAAAGAACAAATCAAAAGAATGTGAGATACGAACCAGATGAGTGGGGGAAGATGAGGAAGATATCAGTGGGACAAAGAAAGGATTCTTCCTTGTCTGTGGCATCGATCCGTGCGGTATCACTATTTATAGAAGAGATAGTCTTACTCCCATGACGCACATTGACTCTCTTTTTTTCCATCTTTAGTAAAGTAGTGTGGCATCGATCCGTGCGGTATCTAATTATTTATTAAATGATAAATATTAACCTAACGTTAGCCTAATTCATACATTTTTTAGAACCATTTTAAATTATAATTAATCAATTATCTGGTCAATATTATTTTATTAATTTTTTAGTTTAGTTAATTTATTTAATATTACAAACACTTTTCAATAATATAAACAATTCACAAAATTTGAATATACTATTCAAGTGTTGGAGCATAAATATAATAGTTATTCAGATGAACCTCCAATGTGAACATGCTTAGCATTAATTATGGATCTTAGGCATAGATTAGTTAATTGCATTGTACTTATAGATGATATTTTTAGTAACATGAATGAAAATGAAAAAATAAATGAACATAATAATAAAATTAAGGAAACCTTATATGCATTATCTGAAGATGATGTTACAAATAATGATGAAAGTAGTTCTATTGCACATACTCTAGTTTTGTAGGAACACGTAGTAGTAGTAGTTTATTTTGGAATAAATTAAATAAGAAAAAAAGAAAATACATAAAATCAACAACTAATAATGAATTAGAAAATTATTTAAAATATGAGTTTAATTGCATTTAATAATATTGAAATGGATAACTTAGATGTATTAAAGTTGTGGTTTAGTACTGTTATTAGACTTCGTATAGTTTCTAGAATGGCTAAAGATTTACTAATGATTATGAAATTTACTATGAAGTTAGAGTCTGCATTTTAAGTAATAGAAGATGTAAGTTATTCGAAAAATCTATAGAAGCCTCTATTTACTTGAAAGATTGAAACGATGCAGTTGATCGTCTACAAAACTTAAATTTAAACGACGAATCAAAAGAGGAAGAGATATCAACTTCAATGGGGACAGGAGCTTCTACTATTGATTAAAGAATATAAATAGATTTCTTTTGTAATTTTTTTAATATATATTAATGTAATAATTATAAATGTAAAAATGTAAATTATTGAATATTTGATATATCTTTCAAGTTTTTTTAATTTATACAGTATACATGAATTATTTAATAATAAATATTTTTTTAATTTATATTAATGTAATAATTGTTAATATAAAATGTTGAATATCTTTTCAAGTTTTTTAATATATACATTAATTATTTAATAATAAATAAAAAATTTTAATTAAAAAATTAGTCCAATGGATAGGCCCACCCTGTCCGACCCAGCTCGACTCATGGCTCGGTCCAATGGCGGGCCATGGATCGTGTGTTGGGCTAGGGTAATTAAAAATCCAACCTAGCCCGATCCAATTTGG
This sequence comes from Posidonia australis, assembly GCA_024699735.1. Classification (NCBI taxonomy): domain Eukaryota; kingdom Viridiplantae; phylum Streptophyta; class Magnoliopsida; order Alismatales; family Posidoniaceae; genus Posidonia; species Posidonia australis. Next base: position 12,898 of record JAMKQA010045051.1, on the reverse strand, counting down.
GCCTAGTATTTTCTGGATTGGGTCCGCCTTACTCGACTCAATTTACATGTCTACAAGGAGTGGTGAATATAATATTACATTTTCATAGTGGTGAATACAATTGGAGACTTTTTGGTCATTTTTGAAATCTTATTACTTCAAGGGGACAGAGCTCAGGCAGAATAGGAGGAATCTTCTATGTTAGTTGCAAGTATAATTCCAAAAGTTGACATGTATCGGTAAAATTTCAGAACAGAGTTGATTTGGACGGACTATCCTTCTCTATTTCCTAGTCTATGTGAAACGTAACATTAAGAAAATTGGAAACTAAGGAACCAACATCTTACCTGATGCACTAGCCTATTAAACAAATAAAATAAAGTTGTACTAGCCTCATGGGTATGTATTTTTTCTTTCCTTTTTCAAGCTAACTCTACTTAAATTAGATAACTTAATTCGTGCTATGTACGTTCAAATTATGTTTAAAATTAAAGAATAAATAAAATAATCACATGTTTTTATATTATCAAAATCATCATCAAAATTTATAGTAATTTATAGAAAATAAAGACTTAAAAATATAAATTAAAATACAAGACATAATTGAAGAGAAATAAAATTTTATTGATAAAACTTAGAATTACACTAAAGAGAATACTTGAAGCTTTCCAAAATAAGAAAGGCAACAAACTAAATTTGAGTCTAAGTCTAAGGAGTGGAAGTTTCTTTTTTATAGATCTACAACAATAGTTCTTTTATGGACTTACAAAGACATCTCATTTACATATTAAAATTAGAAGTGGAATTCATATTAATTAGAAGTGCATCTCATTTAAATATTCATGTCACTCATTAGACACGTAGCTCAAAAATTAAAATCATGTTTTATTACACATTAAATCATGTCACCTGTAAGAATTATGTATCCTCGTAAATGAAATCATGTTCGCATTGTTAGTGATTCAGTGAATGAAAATGAAGATCGTAATGATGTGGAAATCTACGTAGAAACAAAGATTCACTGTCATGTAAAGTTATTCTTCTCACATTATTCATGTCGTACTTGCTAATATTCATGAATCATTAAATTCTTCATCTTCTTTCTTTTTTGGCAATGATAAGTTTTTAGTATTAGATTTTTATTCCTAGGAAAAAATCTAGGAGAATCAAGGATCCGAGTTCAAATTCTTCATCCTCTTTCTTACTCTCAATGGTGTACACTAACTCGGATGGTCCAAAAAAATCCTCTGAATCATTTACTACTGCAAGCCTACAACCTACATGTGCACTCATACTTGTGCAACAACAATTATAGTATTCAATATATATATATATATATATGTAGTATGAAGGTGAAAAGACGTCGTATAGCCTACAATGTTTTTGATCATCTATTAAAGGAAAACCCAAATAGAAATCACACGCCATGTGTGAGAGTAGGCGTTGATACATCCACCTCTATCTCTAATGGCGGAAAAGCCAAGAAACCCATCATGTCAGGAAAGCAACTGCCCATTGCTCCTCCCCTCAAAGGTTGTCAACACTTAGACATAAGAGAGAGAGAGAGAGAGAGAGAGAGATGGTTGAGAAAAGAGAGGGTGTGAGGGTCATAGTAGCAATGACGTGGAAGCAGTAACGACACGACATGGGTGCAAGGTGATAAATACTATATAGACCTGTCAAATGAATCGTGTCGTGTATAAACGTATATACTATACATATATGTTAAACTCAAACACGATCTATTTAATCATCGTGTACCTAGTACTAAACCCAAACACAAATTGTTTGTTAGCGTATTTACACGACATAACCCGTTAAATACACGTTTAGTATACGTTTAATATTTATGTATTTGTATACGTAGAAAAATCAAAGACAAATCAATAAATCATGAGATCCATCATTCAATAATATTTCACAAGTTTCATTGTTCCATACGTTAATATCATAAGTCTACAACATATCATAGACATCTACTATTCAAAATAATGAAAGTTATAATTTATATACATAATTAGGTAACGTGTACTTATCGTGTACTTATCAGGTTTTTTACTTTAGACACGAAAACGATCCGTTTAATAATTGTGTTTACCGGATAGATATATACGAGACATGATAAGAGTAAACCCAAATACGATTATATCGTATCGTGTTATCATGTCGTGTCAGAAATTGACAAGCATGATCGCAAAGAGAGCGAGGGTGTGAGGGTTAGGAATTGAGTAAGTATCTCAGAAAAAAAGAAGATGGGTTTTTATAAAAGAATAAAATGGAAAAGAAAAAATGAGTTGGTGTTTTGTTGCGTCTTAAAAAATAAGGGACCTTATATTATCAATTCCACCTTTTAGTAGAATTATCTTGTCAATTACATCTTTTTATTTGATTGTAATAAAAGGTTTATTCAAATATACACATCTTCCATAACATTAAAAAAAAACAAAAACAAATCTGGAATGAAACAAGCACATGCGAATGTCTACTATATAAACGAAACCAAACCCTCGCATCCAACAACTGTTCACTGCCGCCGCGGCCACCGTCACCACCACCTAAACCCCGCCATGGTAATCTCTTGCTCGCAGGAGATCAAGCTTTGTATTTTCTTTCTTTCTTTGTTGTTCATTCCTCGCTCCTTTTGGTGCTTCAGGCACCAAAGAGAGGCGTGAAGGCTCCCGTCCCGGCGAAGAAGAAGGTGGAGAAGGTGACGAACCCGCTGTTTGAGAAGCGCCCCAAGCAGTTTGGGATCGGAGGGGCACTGCCGCCCAAGAGGGACCTTCACAGGTTCGTGAAATGGCCGAAGACGGTGCGGATCCAGAGGCAGAGGAGGGTCCTCAAGCAGCGCTTGAAGGTGCCTCCCGCATTGAACCAGTTCACCAGGACCCTCGACAAGAATCTTGGTAAAAATCTATTTTTGCCCTTCATTCATCTCTTGTTTTATTTTTTATATTTGCGAATGTAGATGTATAGTTGCGTTGTTGCGATGTATATTTCTCTCGTGGTATGAGGAATAAAAGTTTTGTAGTATTCGATTAGTTGTTGGATTTGATTTTGCTGGAAACCTATTGCGCCATGGACCAAACAAGCCATGATTTTGCGTTGTCTATGATATAAATGGGTTTAAAAGAAAGTAACTCAAAAGGACATTTTTTGTGTAAAAATAAATACAGGATTGTATAAGAAAATTGGCAATGGATGTACTGCATATATAATTGTGTTGAATGAATAAAAGAGGATTGTGTAAAAATATCAAACGTAAAGTTTTATAAACAAAACATGTTGTGTTCGTGTCTCATGATCTTGCTAAAATAGAAGTTTTTCTCCATTTTCAAGTCAGTTTTGTGATTCAATATTTCAATGGATTATGAAACCACAGTGGCATCACATTTCACATGCCCTATTTCTAGTTGTGTCACAAGGTGTCCAAATGCTTGTTCTCCATTTCATATGTGTGACGTGTCAGTCTGTATGGTAGAAACTGATAACATTCTTAGGTAAATGGTTTGCTCCACAAATGATTAACATATTTCTTTTTAACTGCATTTTTTTGAAGCATTTTTTAGTTCATGCTATTTGTTGCTTATTTTAAATTATGCTGCATATTTCTGGCATAATTGGATTATGGAGTTGTTTTGTTGCTAATGGATGCCTTTTTGTTGCCAAACAATTCCTCAATTTGACAACATTGGGTATTGAGGTATCTAGTTTTATAGCTCTTATATTTCACAAAGAAAACACGAGTGATGTATAAAACAATTTTTCAGTAGTAGGAAATTGAAATGTTATAGCTTGTATACTTTACAAAGAAAATATGAGTGATACATATAAAAGTGGGTTGACAGTCAGTAACATGAATCTACATGTAGTCCATTCTCTCACAAATCATGCTGGAATGAGGAGCAGGTAGAAATTGCGTTTGTTGGAGAGGAGACTAATATATAGGAGAGTGTGGCAATAAGGGAGCACTAGAGCCATCGAAATAGAGTTGAACCTTATTCATTTGAATAATTACAGTTAATTAAATTATTTACAAAATTATTGAGGTATATATATATACTCATTAAAGTATATTAAGTTCATAGATTCAGGAGACTCTAGTCCATATACCTTTTTGTGGGTTTTGATTCCCTAATTATTGTCTTGATACCTCTTTAACGGTATTTTAACCAGTGATATAACAAAATTTCTGTCATTCTCCAGTAGTTTTTGACTGTTTTATGTACAAGTGCTCATCCTTTATATATATATATTATATAAAAAACTACTTATAGCTCATCTGAACCTTTCCTTAAAAAAATGGGATTTTTGACTCAATATCCTTCCTTCATCTGACAATTCTCTAAATGTCCCTGATATCTCTTGATACCCTTGTAATTTCTAATTCTTTATCTGAATGCCCTTTAGTTAGTTTGACCTCTAACGCCGTTTGCTTTGCTTAAATATCCTTATATGACTCCTGAACTACTATTACCTTATTTACCATACTATCATACATCATCTTCTTTATTTCTCCTCCTCTATCCTTCCCCCACTATCTCCATTGAAGATGAACTCTTCAAGTTAGGTTTCTTTCTCCAAGGCCGTCCTATTCATTTTGCTACTACCTTATTTACCACACTACCATACATCTTCTTCTTTATATCTCCTCCTTTTCCTTCCTCCACCAACCATCTTCAAGTTGGGTTTCTTCCTCCGAGGAAGTCATATTCATCCACTCTCATATACTTTTCTAAGAAACCTAGTGTCATTGTTGTCTCCTCCAAATCTCACTCCAAAGGAAACAAGTTTTTTAGTTGTCTACTTTGGAAGGTATGCGTATAGTATAGTGTGGGTCTTGAATGTTTTTTATGAAATGCTGTAATGAAAATGTATTTTTTGTAGGATGAAGATGTGCTTTCTCCAAGGATAGGGTTAAGATAGGGGTAGCTATGTTATTTCTTTCAATGAATTATGGTTTAACTTGGGTTAGGTTAGTTTCTATAAACGAAGGCCAACGGAATGAGATGGTAGGGGCATTCACATAATGATTTGAAATATAACTGGGGTATTGGGTGAAATTCCATGGGTATTTAGCGAATTGTCAAATGGAAGAGGGGTATTGAGATTTGAGACCAAAAACCCAAAAAGAACTACTGTTATGGATCATTGTTTGTTTTTTTGGCAGCAACTAGTCTGTTCAAGATGCTTCTGAAATACAGACCAGAAGATAAAGCTGCAAAGAAGGAACGCCTTCTGAGCAGGGCTCAGGCTGAAGCAGAGGGCAAAATTGTTGAGGTTAAGAAGCCTATTGTCGTGAAGTATGGTCTGAACCATGTTACGTACCTGATTGAGCAGGTATGTTTCCTGCTACATTCTTTTCTTTGGTATAAGATTTATTTTCTATTTAATTAAATTTTTTGTCGGAGATGATCGTCTCAATTAGGCTTGCCTGTGTGTGCATTGTTTTCCATTGCAGAAAAAGGCTCAATTGGTTGTAATAGCTCACGATGTGGATCCAATCGAGTTGGTTGTCTGGTTGCCTGCTTTGTGCAGGAAGATGGAAATTCCTTACTGCATTGTCAAAGGAAAAGCAAGATTGGGAGCGGTTAGACTTTTTGTTTCCTTAAGCAAAAGGCATTTGGTCAATAATACATAACTCCAATTTCTCATTTTGTTTTGCATTTTTTGACAGGTTGTTCATAAGAAAACATCTGCAGTATTGTGCTTGACCACTGTAAAGAACGAGGACAAACTGGAGTTCAGTAAAATCTTGGAGGCTATTAAGGTTGATATATGAAGTCTGACTCTTGTGATTTCCCTTTATTTATTTTATTAGTTCAGGCATTCTTACTTTCTATGCTTCTTGCCAGGCCAACTTCAATGATAAGTACGATGAAGTCAGGAAGAAATGGGGTGGTGGAATCATGGGATCCAAATCTCAGGCAAAAACCAAGGCCAAGGAGAGACTTCTTGCCAAGGAAGCTGCCCAGAGAATGACATAGGCTTTCCCCATATTTAAAATTTTCCTGTGATGTTTGTAGATTGTAGACTGGTTTATCTTATCGGATTTTTAACAATTTTTCAGAGCTTATGTTTCCAGAATTCACTCGGATTATCAAAATGTGCTATTATTATCTTTTCACTTGCCATGCCTTGGCCACAAGATTACCTTGATATTTCTCTTTAGATCGATTGTATCTTGTGAAGTTATAGCTTTTCGGCAATACTGAATTGACCATTTACATTAGGCGACATCTTGAACAAAACTTTGGTTTCTGTATCGTTTCTTTCTGAAACAGTAGCTACTTCTCTCAATACTGACGGCTGCTGCATCGAATCTTGTATCAGCACCAGTTCTAATCAAGCTAAGCAATTGAATTGGTCGAACGATGGTCTAATATTTGGGCTCGTTTTCTAAATCTTCAGCCTTGAGAGCGGCAAAGTTTGTGTCTGCAAAAGATTGTGAATTTTAAACAAGTATGGTATCTAATTTAAGTGAGAAGTAAAAAATTATATCCGGTACAGCAAACTTTGATGCTGTAGGCATAAGATGCAAAGCTGGATGGAAGACCGTATCTTGCAAAATCAGTTCACTTCTCTCCATACACCGGTAGCAAGTAATATTCAAGTTAGCCACTCATAAGATGCATCTGAATTGTTCTGTTAACCACTCAAAACGGTAGGAGCGATAATAAATGGCAGAAGCCGCAGAACTCTCTTTCTAGTAGCTTTACAAAGTTGCGTTGCCGAGTTCTTCCCATTATCCACCCCAAATCTGAAGAAGGCAATTGAATTTTACTAGCTGTAATCGAGTAGGCTTCTTTTGCTCCTTTGTAGCCGCATTCGGGGACGACAAATGGAAAATCACTGTAGTGAATTTCCAGACAAGGGAAACAAATCACTTACCACTTTACTTTAGCAATCTTTACTGTATTATTTATGTAAACTTTACACTCACTGGGATCCAAAAGGTTCACAAAAATAAAATATAATGGCCACTATGTCAAGCAATTGGTTTGGGGTAGAGAGAGGTGACACTACCCTCCCCACATAACTCAGATTGGATCTATAGCAAGAAATAACTTGGGATAGAAGGGAGCTGATATCTTCATATGGAAACAGTTTCCTCGACAAGCCAAACAAAGCACTGAATTTCACATATACCTTCAAAACAAAAGAAAAGATGCAGTGATTTCTTGCATAAATGGTGCTTATTTTGAATATGCTCAAGCCATCTTTCAACTTAGAAGGTGTAACGTTCACTGAGAACATGCAAATTTATTGTGGGCTTAAACCGTGAAAAATCATGTATTGGGATTACCACAAAACAAAAAGATTCTAAGGATTTATTTGATAAAATTTCAATTTCTGAATTTAAATGTAGAAGTCAACTTTTAATTAGAAGTAGTCATTCCTCAACTTTAAGAAATATAAAGGAATCACTACTTTAAAAGCTACATACTTCTAAGAAGTTAGTAGTATTTAGTAGAACTGTTTGATCATTGTAGTTTTTGAGGAAAAACTATATGTTTAAAAGTTGTTCAAAAATTTTATCAAATAGGTCCTAAATATTATTAGAATATTTTTATCTATCATCCAACATCATATATGCTTACCACTATTCTCTAGTCAAAATTTTCAATTTTGTTACCCTTTTATTTTAATCATAGATGAAGCATGCCATTTGCAAGTCATGTCGCTTTATTTCTACTTAAATATGAAGGTTGCTTGTGTCTAAGTTGGAATATGGGAAATTAGTCAAAGGTAGAAGAGAATTGAAGACCTAATGTAGAATGGTTGAGATCTTTGTATGGTAGAGATATATTAGTTGAATAAGTCGGTACAATGCATGAAATATTAATAATAAATATATAAAATTTTAAGAAATATATAATATGAATTTGTCAAAATAAAAATGAATAAACTTGTTGGAAAATCAATGATTTTCATTTACATTGGATTATCTAATGTGACAAAAAAAAAATCATATTTTCTAATATTAAAATTTTGGATTATTAAGGACTTAATATTATAAATTAACAATTTGGAAGCTATAAATAGAATATTTGCTTATCCACAAGTGATTATGTGTTATATTATTCTAGTAATATTAAAATTTTAGAAGCCTATTGTGATGCTAATTGGACTCCTACTACAACTAAAATTAAGTCTACTAGTGGTTATGTTTTTCTTCTAGGAGGTAGAGTTATATCTTGGAAATCTTTAAAATAAACTTTAATCTCTAGGTCAACAACTAAGGCTGAAATTATAGAATTAGACCTAACAAGTGTAGAAATTGATTAGCTTACAGGGTTATTGTTAGACTTGCCTGCTGTATCAAATCCTATGCCATCAATTTGTGTTCATTGTGACTGTACTGCTTGTATTATTTTAATCAAGAAAGCTAATATAAATGAAAAATTAAATAGACATATAAAGTTAAGACGTAAGTTAATTAGACATTAGTTGTTTACTGGAGTCAATATCACTTAAACATGCGATATCTAAAGAAAACTTAGCAGATCATTTGACTAAAAGTTTATTAGAGAATTTTATTATAGTTTCATCGAGAGGGATGAAACTTAAGTCTATAAAAAGTTTCGTGCAATGAAATACCCTTTAGGGAAATTCTATTATCATACGAAACATAATACTGAAATTGTGGAGTGTAGCTCCAACCTTATCTCTAAGATGACAGTGCTTGAGCTACAATAAAAAATGATAGAATTGAAGCCTATGTGATAAGATGATGTATTGCAGATTATCCTTAGATATTCACTTATAGTGAGTGTGATCGTAGGCCCACGACTTTAAGGATTGAAGGATTATCTTCTAAAAGCACTTATGAAAATTAATACAAGTGCAAGATTACAATGTGCTACTTAGATAATCAGAAGATGCAGTATGTACTACATGTGTAGTAGGTTGAAATTCGACGTAAAGGACTTAGTTCAATGTGTATTCTACTGTATTTGCTTTCGTATGTAAATTTATATGTACTAAGTGAAGGTTCAAGTCAACCAGACACCTTCATCCCATGCGTAGTATTAAAGTTCAGAGAGTTTGCTTTCTTTTTTTTTTGGTTCTTTTATATTTTAAAGATATTTTTGAATTAAGGAGAATATTAGAAAATAATGGTTTTGATTTTAATTATCAAATTTAAAATATCTTTTAGTACCTTTTAATATATCATCTATTCTATCATTATATTGTTTCATATTGTAGAAACTATGGCATGAATTGTGGGAATAGTTTTGATCTACTATGTGTGTTCTCTCCTTTATATATTCCATTGTTGTGTTTTCGTACAAACGATCTTTTGTTTCTTCTTTTTCCTTTTCTTTTTTCTTTGACATATAATAATACTATAGTACGATCTGGAAATCTCACGTAGTTTATACCTTTGGAGATCTTAGTATAGTATCTTTAAAGAGTAATCGAAAAATCTCTATACTTGAAGACAAATTTTCTTCTTCAAATTAAAGGATTTATTTTGCTTCATCAAAAGTTAAGATCATTCCTGTTCTTCTCTTTGTTATTAATTGTTTATTGTTTTTGTTCATAGTATTTTACATACAATCATATTATTATTAATATTTACCTAAAAGATTCTAGCATATTGTTTTGCACCTGAAAGCAACACGTGCTGCCCTACGAGTCGTGAGTCATTTGCGTTGGCAACTAGCTTAGTAACCATGGAAGTGTTAGGGATTCCTTTCACAACGAAAGATTTTGGCATGAATCCTTGTCTTGATCGTTTCTACTTCTTCTTATGTTGAGTCAATTCTGCTTATGCCTACATGTAGCAACGATCAAGTCAAAATCTAGGGTTCAATCTATGTATAGTCATTCTGTCAAGTCTAATTATAGTTTTACAGTAATTTCTTGACAAAAAATATCTTCCAGCCTATTTATTGAAACTTTTTCTTTCAGTTCACTCCCCTTACTAATCTTTCTTCTTTCTCTTCAACTCCAATTCTAGCCGCAGGCACCTATCGGTTTCCGTCATCCCCCGGCTACCCATTGACGTGAAAAAGCTTCGTGCCTACGTCCGGAACCCACCAACCTCCTCAATCTTCCTGCCAGTGCCACCATTCACAGTTGACGTCTTTGGAATGAAACGAGGGAGAAGGAGAAAAGAGGACTGAGGTTATTTATTCAAGTCAACTAAAACCAGAGCGGACGACATGCTTTAGTATTGCATGGATATATGATGCATCTTGTCGTCAGAGCTGTGTTTTTTATGCATCACTGGTGCTGGAGTTAGAGATCGCACAGAAGCTTGCTGGAAATACCGTAGGACTCAATCAATCTGCTTTAAGATATTTCACCAGTTCAATCGGTGTCCTTGTAAGCATAAGTTGAGGGGATTTGTTTTTAACACGAGTTCAGTTGTAGCTGTATTAATGCTGTTAATGGATTTTGATTATGATAAATCCATATCATATCTTGCACACCGGATTCCTGTGTATCTTTTTGAAGTTTTTTTTTAATAAATGATAATTTTCATGCATGTCTTAGGATTAGAATCTGGAACCTGTGGCGAATTTAAAGTTCTCCCAACCACTATGACAATGAGATATTGTTGTATATTTTTAAAGTTAATTATCTATAATCATTACTACGAAGTTGCCCACATGTATTTCCGGTGAACGCTCTGATTTTATATTTTATATTTCTCCATGGTATTTCCTTATGAGCGTCGGAAGTTTTTTTTTGTTTGATCTTCCAATGTCAATAAGTTGATTGTATTGGAAAATAATGATTTAGTTTTAATTATTAAATTTAAAATATCTTTTAATATATTATTTATTCTATTATTATATTATTTCTTATTATAGAAACCATGACGTAATTTTTAGGAACTGTTTTGACCGTGTCATCTCTATTATATATCTCATTGAAAACTATTTTGCTTCTTATTCTTCTTTATTTTTCTTTTTCTTTGACATATAATACTATAATATGATTCAGAAATTTCACATAACTTACATCTTTAGAGTTCTTGATGTCATATCATTGGAAAGGAACTGAGCAATCTTTGTATTTGAAGATGTATTTTCTTCTTCAAGCTAAGAGATCTATTCCACTTCGTCAAAAGTTATGAGTGTTTCTGTTATTCTCTTTGTTATTAATTATTCGTTATTTTTGTTCATATCATTTTACTTTTAATAATATTATTGTTGATATTTGTTAAATTTTTTTAAATAATATTGAAAAAGAAAAGAATCCCTGTGATATCTATATAGATTTAGGATTAAAATAAAATTATAACCAACTATGTTTAAAAACAAAGAAATTGAAACGAATACAATAGATTTTAGATTGATATTATAAGAATAACATAATTTATTTTATCTGTAAAAAATTCTAACAAGAACATGCACTCAGATTTCGACGCAGTCTTCCATTATTAATCCATGTCCCATCACCAACCTTCTTTTCTTTCGAGGAAAAGCTCGTTCAACTAATTCACTTCACTGACTGTTTGTCCTGGGAATTAAAATCTAATATGAATAACATACCATAGCCAAAAAACTAATTCACTTCCCAAGTATTAAAGCAGGAAAAACAAAAGGGACACAGAAACTAACGCAACGCGCTTACTTTATCGCTCAGCATTCGCTGCCTGTCCTTGCTCCCAAACATTCCCTTCGAACGTACCATTTCCTTATTCATGTATCCATTCGAATTACGAAAGGCTAAGCCTGGTGTGGTCTGAGAGAAGGGAGGAGGTGAAGTGGCTAGAGGAAAAAGAGGATGGGGAATTGTCGGAGGCCCTTGGGTACTAGAACCACAGGACTACTGTTCTTTAGCATCTTGTTTTCTGCAGCCTTCTTGTTTAGACAAGGCGAATCATACAGATAACCAAGTGGCAATAACACGTTTCGAGCATATCGATGTCAAACGAAGAGACAGGCCCTGATCTCTCGTTTTTTTTCCCATGAAAAAGAATAAGATTCTCAACTATCATGGTGTAGTTAGTCACGGAAAGTAAAAACTTACGCATCCCTCTTAGGAGGAAGAAAACCATTGGATTACGATCTAATGGTATTGATATAAAATCACTTGTTGAGCGATAGTGGTTTTGTTTTTTTATAATTAAATTTTTTGAAATTGATCTCGATGACATGTCAAAAATTCTTTTTTACGGTAATTATGTTTTTGAATAATTTCTAGAAATATCATACTACGTTTGTAATTAGATGATTATGGTAGTTTCTTGTTTTATTCTAGACACAAATTCAAGAAATTTAAAATAGACAACCATATCTTGATTAGATAAGATCAAATCATACGTGATTTAGTCTAGACACAAATTTAGGAAATGTAAAATTACTAACCATTTCTTCACTTAGCCAATATGATACCAGATCATACGTGTATATTTAATTTATTTATGTTTTATTAATAGTATGTTTTTTTAACAATGGTAGTGTTTTATTAATAGTAATTGTATATTTTTACATGTATTAATAGATTTTTATTTTGATTTACATGATTCCTATATATTCGGATTGTTGTTTTTTCTATAGTTTTTATGGTTTGTGTTATGTTTTTTTTCCATGTTTTTGATTGTTATGTTTTTTTCCATATTAACAATGTTAACCGTATTACGGTTTCATAAGTTACATATTTTTAGAAAACACGATTACTATTTGTTTTTTTTTAGTGTACAATACATCTGGAATGGTTTCAACTAGTTCTATAATACTGTTATGAAAATCATGTTATTGTGTTGTTGGTACATAACAATAAAGGAATAATGAGAACTGTGTTGGAAAATCATATTACTGTGTTGTTGGTATATAACTGTAACACCCCGGTGCTACACAACAGTACGAGAACTACCCAAGCTTAATTAAAAGCAACTAAGCAGCAATATTAAACAAATAAAGCTAACTACCCAGACCTGTGTGCGGCAAACGTGGCTCGA
>JAMKQA010044702.1:0-10007 GCA_024699735.1 Posidonia australis | reverse complement strand
GTGTCTATTGATTTTGTGATTTTCCTATCCACGGTTCGTTCCGAGGAACGAATCCTGGTGTCTTCTGATAATGTGATTATCCTATCCACGATTCGTTCTGAGGAACGAATCCAGGAGACTTTTGCTATTGTGATTTTCCTATCAACGGTTCGTTCTGAGGAGCGAATCCTGGTGTCTTCAAATATTGTGATTTTCCAATCCACTGTTCTTTCCGTGGAGTGAATCCTGGTGTCTTTTGCTATTGAGATTTTCCAATCCACGGTTCGTTCCAAGGATCGTATCCTGATGTCTTTTGATTTTGTGATTTTCCTTTCCACGGTTCGTTCCGAAGAACGAATCCTAGTGTCTTCTGATATTGGGATTTTCCTATCCACTGGTCGTTCCGACGAACGATTCCTGGGGTCTTCTGTTTTTCCTATCCACGGTTCCTTCCGAGGAACGAATCCTGGTGTCTTCAGATGTTGTGATTTTCCTACCCATGGTTCGTTCCAAGGAACAAATCCTGGTGCCATTTGATATTGTGATTTTCCAATCCACGGTTCGTTCCAAGGAACGAATCCTGGTGTCTTTTGATATTGTGATTTTCCAATCCACGATTCGTTCCGAGGAACGAATCCTGCTGTCTTCTGATTTTCCTATCCACAGTTCGTTCCGAAGAACGAATCCGGGTGTCTTTTGATGTAGTGACTTTCCTATCCACGGTTCGTTCCGAGGTGTGAATCCTGGTGTATTTTGATATTGTGAATTTCCTAGCCACGGTTCGTTCTGAGGAACGAATCCTGATGTCTTCTGATTTTCCCATCCACGGTTCGTTTCGAGGAACGAATCCTGGTGTCTTTTGATATTGTGATTTTCCTATCCTCGGTGCGTTCCAAGGAGCGAATCCGGGTGTGTTTTCATATTGTGATTTTCCTATCCACTGTTCGTTCCGAGGAACGAATCCTGGTGTCTTTTGATATTGTGATTTTCCTATCAACGGTTAGTTCCATGGAACGAATTCGGGTGTCTTTTGATGTTGTGATTTTCTTATCCACGGTTCGTTCCATGGAGCGAATGCTGGTGTCTTCTGATAATGTGATTTTCCTATCCACGGTGCGTTCCGAGTAGCGAATCCTAGTGTATTTTGATATTGTGATTTTCCTATCCACGGTTCGTTCCGTGGAACGAATCCTGGTGTCTTTTTATGTTGTGATTTTCCTATCCACGGTTCGTTCCGAGGTACGCATCCTGGTGTCTTTTGATGTTGTGATTTTCCTATCCACAGTTCAATCCGAGGAACGAATCCTGGTGTCGTTTGATTTTCCTATCCACAGTTCTTTCTAAGGAAAGAATCCTGGTGTCTTTTGATGTTGTGATTTTCCAATCCACGGTTCGTTCCGAGGTAGGAATCCTGGTGACTTTTGATATTGTGATTTTCCTATCCACGGTTCCTTCTGAGGAGTGAATCCTGGTGTCTTTTGATATTATGATTTTCCTATCCACGGTTCGTTCTGCGGAACGAATCTTGGTGTTTTTCGATATTGTGATTTTGCTATCCATTATTCGTTTCGAGGAACGAATCCGTGTGTGATTTTCCTATCCACGGTTCGTTCCGAGGAACGAATCCAGGTGACTTTTGATGTTGTGATTTTCCTATCCACGGTTCGTTTCGAGGAGCGAATCCTAGTGGCTTTTGGTACTGTGATTTCCCTATCCACGGTTCGTTCCGAGGAGCGAATCCTGGTGCCTTTTGATATTGTGATTTCCACGGTTCGTTCCGAGGAGCGAATCCTGGTGTCTTTTGATGTTGTGATTTTCCTATGCATGGTTCGTTCCGACGAACGAATCCTGGTGTCATTTGATGTTGTGATTTTCCTATCCACGGTTCATTCCGAGGAGCGAATCCTGGTTTCTTTTGATATTGTGATTTTCCTATCCACGGTTCGTTACGAGGAGCAAATCCTATTGGCTTTTGATATTGTGATTTTCCTATCAACGGTTCGTTCCAAGGAATGAATCCTGGTGTCGTCAGATTTTCCTATCCACGGTTCGTTTCGAGGAACGAATCCCATTGTCTTTTTATGTTGTGATTTTCCTATCCACTGTTCGTTCCGTGGAACGAATCCTGGTGTCTTTTGATGTTGTGATTTTCATATCCACAGTACTTTCCGAGGAACGAATCCTAGTGTCGTCTGATTTTCCTATCCACAGTTCATTCAAAGGAAAGAATCTTGGTGTCTTTTGATGTTGTGATTTTCCTATCCACGGTTCGTTCCGAGGGTGGAATCCTGGTGTCTTTTGATATTGTGATTTTGCTATCCACCGTTCGTTCTGAGGAGTTAATCCTGGTGTCTTTCGATATTATGATTTTCCTATCCACAGTTTGTTCTGCGGAACGAATCCAGGTGTCATTTGAGATTTTCCAATCCACGGTTCGTTCCGAGGAACGTATCCGGGTGACTTTTGATATTGTGATTTTCCAATCCATGGTTCGATCCGAAGAACGAATCCTGGTGTCTTCTGATATTGGGATTTTCCTATCCACTGGTCGTTCCGAGGAACAAATCCTAGGGTCTTCTGGTTTTCCTATCCACGTTTCGTTCCGAGGGAAGAATCCTGGTGTCTTCAGAATTTGTGATTTTCCTATCCACGGTTCCTTTCGAGGAATGAATCCTGGTGTCTTTCGATATGGTGATTTTCCTATCCATGGTTCGTTCCGAGGAACGAATCCAGGGGTCCTTTGATATTGTGATTTTCCTATCCACGGTACGTCCCAAGGATTGAATCCTGGTGAGATTTTCCTATCCGCGGTTCGTTCCGTGGATCGATTCCGAGGTGTCTTCTGGATTTCCTATCCACGGATCGTTCCGAGGAACGGATACCGTTGTCTTTTGATGTTGTGATTTTCCTATCGACGGTTCGATCCGAGGAACGAATCCTGGTGTCTTCAGATATTGTGATTTTCCTATCCACTGTTCGTTCCGGGGAGCGAATCCTGGTGTCTTTTGATATAGTGATTTTCCTATCCACGGTTCGTTCCGAGCAGCGAATCCTTGTGTCTTTTGATATTGTGATTTTCCTGTCCACAGTTCGTTCCAAGGAATGAATCCTGGTGTCTTTAGATTTTGTGATTTTCCTATCCACGATGCGTTCCGAGGAGCGAATCCAGGTGTCTTTTGATGTTGTGATTTTCCTATCCACGGTTCGTTCCAAGGAACGAATCCTGGTGTCTTTTGATATTGTGATTTTCCTATCCATGGTTCATTCCGAGGAACGAATCCTGGTGACTTTTGTTATTGTGATTTTCCTATCAACGGTTCGTTCCGTGGAACGAATTCAGGTGTCTTTTGATGTTGTGATTTTCCTATCCACGGTTTGTTCCGTGGAGCGAATCCTGGTGTCTTCTGATATTGTGATTTTCCTATACACGGTGCGTTCCGAAGAGCGAATCCTGGTGTCTTCTGATATTGTGATTTTCCTATCCACGGTTCATTCCGTGGAACGAATCCTGGTGTCTTTTTATGTTGTGATTTTCCTATCCACGGTTCGTTCCGAGGAACGAATCCTTGTGTCTTTTGATGTTGTTATTTTTCTATCCACGGTTCATTCCGAGGAACGAATCTGGGTGTCGTCTGATTTTCCAATCCACAGTTCATTCTAAGGAAGGAATGCTGGTGCCTTTTGATGTTGTGATTTTCCTATCCACGTTTCGTTCCGAGGGAGGAATCCTGGTGTCTTTTGATATTGTGATTTTCCTATCCACGGTTCGTTCTGAGGAGTGAATCCTTGTGTCTATCGATATTATGATTTTCCTATCCACGGTTCGTTCAGAGGATCGAATCCTGGTGTCTTTTGATATTGTGATTTTGCTTTCCACGGTTCGTTCCGTGGAACGAATCTGGGTGTGATTTTCCTATCCACGATTCGTTCCGAGGAACGAATCTTGGTGACTTTTGATGTTGTGATTTTCCTATCCACGGTTCGTTTCAAGGAGCGAATCCTAGTGTCTTTTGGTACTGTGATTTCCCTATCCACGGTTCGTTCCGAGGAGCGAATCCTGGTGTCTTCTGATATTGTGATTTTCCAATCCACGGTTCATTCTGAGGAACTAATCCTGGTGTCGTCTGATTTTCCTATCCACAGTTCATTCTGAGGAAAGAATCCTGGTGTCTTTTGATGTTGTGATTTTCCTATCCACCGTTCGTTCCGAGGAAGGAATCCAGGTGTCTTTCGATATTTTGATTTTCCTATACACGGTTTGTTCTGAGGAACAAATCCTGGTGTCTTTGGATATTGTGATTTTCCTATCCACGGTTCGTTCCGAGGTACGAATCTGGGTGTGATTTTCCTATCCACGGTTCGTTCCGAGGAATGAATCTGGGTGACTTTTGATGTTGTGATTTTCCTATCCACGGTTCATTCTGACGAGCAAACCCTAGTGTCTTTTGACACTGTGATTTTCCTATCCACGGTTCGTTCCTTGGAGCGAATCCAGGTGTCTTTTGATATTGTGATTTTCCTATCCGAGGCTCGTTCCGAGGAGCGAATCCTGGTGTCTTTCGATGTTGTGATTTTCCTATCCACGGTTCCTTCCGAGGAATGAATCCTGGTGTCATTTGATGTTGTGATTTTCCTATCCACGGTTCTTTCTGAGGAGTGAATCTTGGTGCCTTTTGATATTGTGATTTTCCTATCCACGGTTCGTTCCGAAGAGCGAATCCTGGTGTCTTATGATATTGTGATTTTCCTATCCACGGTTCGTTCCGAGGAACGAATCCTGCTGTCTTTTGTTGTTGTGATTTTCCTATCCACGGTTCGTTTCGGGGAACGAATCCTGGTGTCTTTTGATGTTGTGATTTTCCTATCCACGGTTCATTCCGAGGAAGGAATCCTGGTGTCGTCTGATTTTCCTATCCATATTTCATCCTGTGGAAAGAATCCAGGTGTCTTTTGATGTTGTGATTTTCCTATCCACGGTTCGTTCCGTGGAAGGAATCCTGGTGTCTTTTGATATTGTGATTTTCCTATCCACGGTTCGTTCCGAGGAATGAATCCTGGTGTCTTTCGATATTGTGATTTTCCTATCCACGGTTCATTCCGAGGAACGAATCCTGGTGTCTTTGGATATTGTGATTTTCCAATCCACGGTTCGTTCCGAGGATCGAATCTGGGTGTGATTTACCGATTCACGGTTCGTTTCGAGGAACGAATCTGGGTGACTTTTGACGTTGTGATTTTCCTATCCACGGTTCGTTTCGGGAGCAAACCCTAGTGTCTTTTGACACTGTGATTTTTTTATCCACGGTTGGTTACGAGGAGCGAATCCTGGTGTCATTTGATATTGTGATTTTCCTATCCAAGCCTCGTTCCGAGGAGCGAATCCTGGTGTGTTTTGATGTTGTGATTTTCCTATCCACGGTTCGTTCCGAGGAACGAATCCTGGTGTCATTTGATGTTGTGATTTTCCTATCCACGGTTCGTTTTGAGGAGCGAATCTTGGTGTCTCCTGATATTGTGATTTTCCGATCCACGGTTCGTTCCGAAGAGCGAATCCTGGTCTCTTTTGATATTGTGATTTTCCTATCCACGGTTCGTTCCAAGGAATGAATCCTGGTGTCTTCAGATTTTCCTATCAACGGTTCGTTCCGAGGAACGAATCCATGAGTCTTTTGATGTTGTGATTTTCCTATCCACGGTTCGTTCCGAGGAACGAATCCTGGTGTCTTTTGCTATTGTGATTTACCATTCTATGGTTCGTTCCCAAGAATGTATCCTGGTGTCGTTTGATGTAGTGATTTTCCTATCCACGGTTCGTTCCGAGGAGCGAATCCTGGTGTCTTCTGATATTGTGATTATCCTATCCACGGTTCGTTCCAAGGAACGAATCCCAGAGGCTTTTGCTATTGTGATTTTCCTATCCACAGTTCGTTCCGAGGAGCGAATCCTGGTGTCTTCTGATATTGTGATTTTCCTCTCCACTGTTCGTTCCATGGAGCGAATCCTGGTGTCTTTTGATATAGTGATTTTCCTATCCATGGTTCGTTTCGAGGAACGAATCCTGGTGTCTTTTGCTATTGAGATTTTCCAATCCACGGTTCGTTCCGAGGATCGTATCCGGGTGACTTTTGATATTGTGATTTTCCTATCCATGGTTCGTTCCGAAGAACGAATCCTGGTGTCTTCTGATATTGGGATTTTCCTATCCACTGGTCGTTCCGAGGAACAAATCCTAGGGTTTTCTGATTTTCCTAACCACGGTTCGTTCCGAGGAAAGAATCCTGGTGTCTTCAGAAGTTGTGATTTTCCTATCCACGGTTCCTTCCGAGGAATGAATCCTGGTGTCTTTCGATATGGTGATTTTCCTATCCGTGGTTCGTTCCGAGGAACGAATCCAGGGGTCCTTTGATATTGTGATTTTCCTATCCACGGTACGTCCCAAGGATTGAATCCTGGTGAGATTTTACTATCCGCGGTTCGTTCCGAGGATCGATTCCTGGTGTCTTCTGGATTTCCTATCCACGGATCGTTCCGAGGAACGGATACCGTTGTCTTTTGATGTTGTGATTTTCCTATCCACGGTTCGATCCGAGGAACGAATCCTGGTGTCTTCAGATATTGTGATTTTCCTATCCACTGTTCGTTCCGGGGAGCGAATCCTAGTGTCTTTTGATATAGTGATTTTCCTATCCATGGTTCGTTCCGAGCAGCGAAACCTTGTGTCTTTTGATATTGTGATTTTCCTGTCCACAGTTCGTTCCAAGGAATGAATCCTGGTGTCTTTAGATTTTGCGATTTTCCTATCCACGGTGCGTTCCGAGGAGCGAATCCTGGTGTCTTTTGATGTTGCGATTTTCCTATCCACTGTTCGTTCCGAGGAACGAATCCTGGTGTCTTTTGATTTTGTGATTTTCCTATCCACAGTGCGTTCCGAGGAACGAATCCAGGTGACTTTTGATGTTGTGTCTTTCCTATCCACGGTTCGTTCCGAGGAGCGAATCTAGGTGACTTTTGATATTGTGATTTTCCCATCCACGGTTCGTTCCGAGGAGCGAATCCAGGTGTCTTTTGATGTTGTGATTTTCCTATCCACGGTTTGTTCCGTGGAGCGAATCCTGGTGTCTTCTGATATTGTGATTTTCCTATCCACGGTGCGTTCCGAACAGCGAATCCTGGTGTCTTCTGATATTGTGATTTTCCTTTCCACGGTTCGTTCCGTGGAACGAATCCTGGTGTCTTTTTATGTTATGATTTTCCTATCCACGGTTCGTTCCGAGGAACGGATCCTGGTGTCTTTTGATGTTGTGATTTTTCTATCCACGGTTCATTCCGAGGAACGAATCTGGGTGTCGTCTGATTTTCCAATCCACAGTTCATTCTAAGGAAGGAATGCTGGTGCCTTTTGATGTTGTGATTTTCCTATCCACGGTTTGTTCTGAGGAGTGAATCCTTGTGTCTTTCGATATTATGATTTTCCTATCCACGGTTCGTTCTGAGGAACGAAGACTGGTGTCTTTTGATATTGTGATTTTGCTTTCCACGGTTCGTTCCGAGGAACGAATCTGGGTGTGATTTTCCTATCCACGGTTCGTTCCGAGGAACGAATCTTGGTGACTTTTGATGTTGTGATTTTCCTATCCACGGTTCGTTTCAAGGAGCGAATCCTAGTGTCTTTTGGTACTGTGATTTCCCTATCCACGGTTCGTTCCGAGGAGCGAATCCTGGTGTCTTCTGATATTGTGATTTTCCTATCATCCTGGTGTCGTCTGATTTTCCTATCCACAATTCATTCTGAGGAATGAATCCTGGTGTCTTTTGATGTTGTGATTTTCCTATCCACCGTTCGTTCCGAGGAAGGAATCGAGGTGTCTTTCGATATTTTGATTTTCCTATTCACGGTTTGTTCTGAGGAATGAATCCTGGTATCTTTGGATATTGTGATTTTCCTATCCACGGTTCGTTCCGAGGTACGAATCTGGGTGTGATTTTCCTATCCACGGTTCATTCCGAGGAATGAATCTGGGTGACTTTTGATGTTTAGATTTTCCTATCCACGGTTCGTTTTGACGAGCAAACCCTAGTGTCTTTTGACACTGTGATTTTCCTATCCACGGTTCGTTCCGAGGAGCGAATCCTGGTGTCTTTTGATATTGTGATTTTCCTATCCAAGGCTCGTTCCGAGGAGCGAATCCTGGTGTCTTTTGATGTTGTGATTTTCCTATCCACGGTTCCTTCCGAGGAACGAATCCAGGTGTCATTTGATGTTGTGATTTTCCTATCCACGATTCTTTCTGAGGAGCGAATCTTGGTGTATTTTGATATTGTGATTTTCCTATCCACGGTTCGTTCCGAAGAGCGAATCCTGGTGTCTTATGATATTGTGATTTTCCAATCCACGGTTCGATCCGAGGAACGAATCCTGCTGTCTTTTGTTGTTGTGATTTTCCTATCCACGGTTCGTTTCGAGGAACGAATCCTGGTGTCTTTTGATGTTGTGATTTTCCGATCTACGGTTCATTCCGAGGAAGGAATCCTGGTGTCGTCTGATTTTCCTATCCATATTTCATTCTGAGGAAAGAATCCTGGTGTCTTTTGATGTTGTGATTTTCCTATCCACGGTTCGTTCCTTGGAAGGAATCCTAGTGTCTTTTGATATTGTGATTTTCCTATCCACGGTTCGTTTCGAGGAGTTAATCCTGGTGCCATTCGATATTTTGATTTTCCTACCCACGGTTCGTTCTGAGGAACGAATCCTGGTTTCTTTGGATATTGTGATTTTCCAATCCACGGTTCGTTCCGAGGATCGAATCCGGGTGTGATTTACCGATCCATGGTTCGTTCCGAGGATCGAATCTGGGTGACTTTTGATGTTGTGATTTTCCTATCCACGGTTCGTTTCGAGGAGCAAACCCTAGTGTCTTTTGACACTATGATTTTCCTATCCACGGTTGGTTACGAGGAGCGAATCCTGGTGTCTTTTGATATTGTGATGTTCCTATCCAAGCCTCGTTCCAAGGAGCGAATCCTGGTGTCTTTAGATGTTGTGATTTTCCTATCCACGGTTCGTTCCGAGGAACGAATCCTGGTGTCAATTGATGTTGTGATTTTCCTATCCACGTTTCTTTTTGAGGAGCGAATCTTGGTGTCTCCTGATATTGTGATTTTCCGATCCACGGTTCGTTCCGAAGAGCGAATCCTGGTGTCTTTTGATATTGTGTTTTTCCTATCCACGGTTCGTTCCAAGGAATGAATCCTGGTGTCTTCAGATTTTCCTATCCACGGTTCGTTCCGAGGAACGAATCCTAGTGTCTTTTGATATTGTGATTTTCCTATCCACGGTTCGTTCCGAGGAACGAATCCTGGTGTCTTTTGATATTGTGATTTTCCTATCTATGGTTCGTTCCGAGGAACGAATCCTGGTGTCTTTTGATGTTGTGATTTTCCTATCCACGGTTCGTTCCGAGGAGCGAATCCTGGTGTCATCTGATTTTGTGATCCACGGTTCAATCTGAGGATAGAATCTTGGTGTCTTTTGATGTTGTGATTTTCCTATCCATGGTTCGTTCCGAGGAAGGAATCCTGGTGACGTTTGATATTGTGATTTTCCTATCCACTGTTCGTTACTAGGAGCAAATCCTGGTGTCCTTCGATATTATGATTTTCCAATCCACGGTTCATTCTGAGGAACGAATCCTAGTGTCTTTGGATATTGTGATTTTCCTATCCACGGTTCGTTCCGAGGAACGAATCCAGGTGACTTTTGATGTTGTGTCTTTCCTATCCACGGTTCGTTCCGAGGAGCGAATCTAGGTGACTTTTGATATTGTGATTTTCCCATCCACGGTTCGTTCCGAGGAGCGAATCCAGGTGTCTTTTGATGTTGTGATTTTCATATCCACGTTTCGTTCCGAGGAACGATTCTGGGTGTCTTCAGATTTTCCTATCCACGATTCATTCCGAGGAACGAATCCTGGTGTCTTTTGATGTTGTGATTTTCCTATCCACGGTTCGTTCCGAGGAGCGAATCCTGG
>JAMKQA010044539.1:0-10059 GCA_024699735.1 Posidonia australis | reverse complement strand
CTCTCTCTCTCTCTCTCTCTCTCTCTCTATATATATATATATATATATATATATATATATCCCCTTTCCATGATGCCCCTCCTGTCGCCTCTCCACCTCTCCCTTCATGCTATTGTCGTTGCATCTCCCTTACTAACGACTACGTGACGTCTCCATCCTACTTCCGCGACGTCCCAGGATCAAACTCAGATTTTGACCATTGGGCCCTGACTGATGAAGTGGTAGAACCAAGCAACGGTAATAAAGTAATAGGGGCCGTTGCGCGGGCTCTCTCGCTGCCTCCTCACTCCCCCTCTCGATGATGCCACTGCACCCCTTGGCATGTTTATCTTAACTCCTTAACATGAAATGGTGTTCTTGATAAAAGTGTCGTAGTTGCCTTCCACTTGGCGTGGATTACTGTAGCAGGCCACATGTTGTCGACAAACCACATGTCGATAACAAGAGTAGTTGTAGCATGCTCGCATCCTTCCCTCCTCTCCCTCATAAGAATAAATTAAAATTTCATTGTCGTTTTTGTAATACTAAAAAGGATTTTTCTAATGAAATGTAATTATGAATACAAAATTATTTTTTATTCAATTTAGTAATACTAAATTGAAATGTCATTGTTGTTTTAATAATACTAAATTATTAACCAATGAACTACTTATATGGAAGAATGACATTAATTACAGAAATAGTATTACTAAAAAAGAAAAAAAATCCAAACCCATAAATAGTAAACTATTACTAAACTGACACATATTAATAATCTATTACCTTTTTTCCAATTAGTATTACTAAATCAGTAATACTAAAGTGAATTTTTGAAGAGCATTTTTCAAAATTGTTTCATTAATTCATAATACTAAATGAGTTATACTAAATCAGTTATGCATATCATGAAATCTACCATATAATGATCAAAAAAGGAAAAGTGTTCATGTTAAGCTTTACATAATATTTACCATAAAAATAGGAAAAAAACTAAAAATTAAAGTTACCATATTCATTTAAAACATTTAAATAAAAATAATACAAAAAAAATAAAAATTCAAAAACATAATGCAATTCTGAATAAAATTTTATTTATTTATTTTTGATAAGAAACTAAACTTCCCCTATTAAAAATGCATTAATAACTACTAAAAATAATTAATCTAAAATTTAACAACAAACATACCTTTTAATATTTCTATTAATAACTATCATTTTTATTTTTGATATTGACAAGTGGAGACTACAAGTATTTGAGATATTTTTCTTTCCAAGATCAGAAGTCACTACTGGTATATAGGTGAATTGGATGATAACTGTTGGATTAAAATCTAACATTCTATAACAATCTTCTGTTAAATTAGTTTAAGGAAGATGCAACTGCTTTCTAACCACGTCCCATGGTGAATAAAATATTATCCATTTTTAAAATCTTGTACATCTATAAATGGAGCTCAGTAGCTCACCTCAACTCTTCTCCCGACTCGGATTCGATCTTTGTTTGCCTTCTGCTCCTATTTTAGGCTCCCTAGCCTCGAGATTTTCATCACTTTACATCATCTGATCGGAAACCCCACAGCAGTTAGCCAGAGGTAATCTACCTCTTTCCTTCTCTCTTCCATTGGTTCTTGTGTTCTTTGCTTGCTCGAAGAATCGTTGTTGTTTTGTTTACGATTTGTTTGTTGTTGATTCATCTAGTGGGAATTCTACATTCTGGGTTACAAGGAAGGCATCTTTATTATTGTTTCTTGTTGTGTTTTTGTTTCGATGGAGATTAGTGAAGGTTCTGTGTTGTTTGGAAAGATTGCTTCTTTGGTCAGATTACAATATGAGGATTGCTCTGCCTTTTCCTTTTTATTTATTTATTAATCTGCTAATGTTAGTTGTGTGTAGGAGGGATTCAGAGTGGTTTTTGTTTTTGTTTACATGAATAAGAAATTGTGTTTAGTCTTATATTATATAGAGTGTCAAAAGATCATAGTATTTTGTAGGGAGCTGTTATTTTTCTTTGTCCGATGATAAGCTTTAAGATTTTTTGTTTTGTTTTCCCCAAGGAAGCCTAATCTGTTTGATATAATTATTGTTAGATCGATGCCGACCTTTTTTGTTTCTAATGATGTAGTTGAGGTTTTTATTTCCAAGATGTCAAGCAATGTTTTTTTGGTAAACGGTAATTTTTATGCATGCTTCAGGATTCGAACTCGAGACCTGTGGCGAGTTTAAAGTTCTCCCAGCCACTGTGACAATGAGACATTGTCACAAAAAGGTTGTTTGCATCTTGGGAGTCAAGCAATGTTGTTCTTGCTTTGTTACTTGTGAGTGATGTGAGACTAGTTTTTGGTATTTTGTATGCATCTTGGGAAATTCACCAAGTTGCATGTGTAATTTAGACCTACGGTTGTACTTAATTGTTGCAATGCATCTTGGAAAATTTAGTTTCGTAGGTGATACGACTTGGTGGTCGTCACAGTCTTTGGATTTGTTATTATGAAGTTTCTTTTTCTAAGATGATATTTTCTTGATGTTTTAACTTAGTATCTGGTGGACTGTGGGGTGTTGACGTAGTTTTGTGTAATGACCAAGAATGCTTTTATATCTTCTTCTTCTTCTCTTTTTGGAATTTTTTTTTTGTTAACGGTTTAGATTTATTGATTACCTTAGGAATCGAATCCGGAGGACGAGACGAGTTTTGCCTTCTCCAAGCCTTTTCTTTTTGGAATTTGAATTAGATTTTTTTTACAATGTAGTTGATTTAACTCTGCATCATGCTATATACTCACAATTTTATGTTTTTAATGACAAACAACATTGAACTGCATTATGCATGTGCATTACATAGTGACATGCCACACATGCTATTTGACGATTCCTTGTTGATCAAATATTGCAATCTACATTCCTGACATCTTTATAAAGTCAAGTTCATAAATTAGCATCTTTTGGCCTCAAAAATTACTGAATTTCCAATCTTATGATAAGTGAGAAGTGAAATATGTCAAAAAATTTAGTTGCATGTCTTAAATATTGGTAGAATAGATGTTTAGAAGTCTAGAATGCATCTTTTGACTTTAAACGTATCACGTCAATGTGTTATTTGAATTAATTATCAATTATGACTTCTGTCGTAGACTTTCAAACCTTCAAGGCTTGTTGGATCTTTTCTAGAGTTTGCCACATGTCTCTACTGTGATCCTGGAGAATTTTTTTTTTTTTGTCCTTCTTTTTGTTCAGCTTTGCACATATTGGTTTTTTTATTGGAAACGGTTAAATTAAATTTAATTTCAGTAGTCCAACAAGTCAAGTAAAAGTATTACCATGTCAGAATTATACAAAACTTGGAATCAAAAGTTCCAGACAGAAATAGATCAATGTTTGAATCCAATTTAAGGAATACCACAAAAAGATACTTGTAGAAGTAGTATAATTGAAATGTAACAAAACTTCAAACCTCAAAGTTCTCAATGGTATTTTAAAAATTTTCAGCAGAATATTGTTGATCAAGCAAACAATCAAGAAGAATCCCGAGTTCCTGCAGCCTTTCCTTTTCGGCAACCAAGGTCCATGTCTGACCTTCACATTCCCACCACCTTTAGTACGATTTCTCATTCTACCAGAACTTGAATATACCTGTATTTCTCACTAGGATAGTTGGATCTGGAATGATCTCCTTGTCCGCCCAACCAACAGTGCATGAATGGGGCTTAGCACTAAAGTAATCACTATCCACATTAAAATAGATTTGTTTATAGCTCTATAAAGTAATGCAAAGCACATATTTGAATTTTACATTGAGGGATGAGGGAATTATCCAAAAGGCATAATGGTGGTCGGAATTTGCTCTCTCAAGCACTTCTAGTAGTATAGGAATCTGAATGCTTTTAGCTTGTGCTGGTTACTAATGCCATGACATTTTATATCACCTTTGATATGATACAGTAATTGATTACTACCGCATTTTTCATTAGACATTGTAGTTTACTCAAACCATGTAGTATAATGTACTATTCCCTTTTGTATTTTTCAGATCCGTTTTCAGAAGCTAATGCTGACGACTCTGGTGGTGTGGCAAAAGAGTACGTGCATATACGCATACAACAGCGCAACAATAAAAAGAGCCTAACCACAGTGCAGGGTCTGAAGAAAGAATTTAGCTACAACTAGATTTTGAAAGATGTTAAGAAGGCATTCTGCTGCAAATGGCGTTGTTGTCCAAGACCCTGTGCTTGGTCAGGTATTTTTCGCCTTTGACGTATATGCTATGGTCTTTTACAGGTGATCCAACTCCAGGGTGATCAACGTAAGAACTTAGCAAACTTCCTGGTAAAGGTATAATGACTTGCTAACAATATTGTTGCTAATTGGTTTATTCAGTTGAATACTCATTCCCTAACATATTGTTGCTATCTCTGTCAGGCTGGTTTTTTTGCAGAAAGAACACATCAAACTGCATGGTTTCTGAGAACGACAATTTACACTGTTTACAGTCTATGTGTTTGGAAATTCGTTATCGCCTCCATATTTGGATCTGTTTAGCTAGTAAAATCCAGTGTGATGTGCTTCATCGGTTTAGTTAGTGGTTTATGTGAACTGCTTGTGGCATCGTTCATCTGCGTAGCTAGTAGAAATCCGTGGCTTTTTCTGGATTGCTTGCGGAGGCATTTATCTGTTTAGCTAGTAGAAGTCGTTGGTTTTATCTGAACTGCTTGTGGCAGCGTTTATCTTTTGTTTAATCCAAATAGTCAATGGAGTATTTCCTAGAGTTCATATTACATTCCAAGAACTACAGTTTAGTTTGGCGGATGTTTTGTTTACACATCAAAGTATGCGTTTAATGTCATTTACAGTTAAATCAAGGTTTACTTATTGCTGTTTTGCCTGATTTCTCTCTTCCACTCTTCCACTCTTCCAGTTGCTGCTTGTTGGTCATGCATGCTTGTGTTCATAATGGTAAATGCAAATTTTCCAAGTGCATGGCACTATGGACTCCTGATTTCCTTGGAATTATTTCCTTGGGATTGATATTTAATACTACTTATCATTGTCAAATTTTTTTTTTCCAAGTGCATGACAGCTAGCATGGTTGGTTGAAGTTTGTTGGGATGGTATCAGAGGTGCTGTTCATGAGCAGGGACTTGACAAACCAATCCAATTCGTTAAGATTAAGCACATCAACAAAAGAAGGATAAAAGAAATTATCAGGAAGTTGGTTGGATGGATTCTTCCTGGGTTCGGGATTTTAGGTATTAATTTATTTGTTTTGCAGAGGCAGGTTGGACCACTGTCCCTGTATATCAAACAAACAAGAAGACAAAAAGACTAGACATATCATGTTAGCGTGGGGGCCAAGCAATTGGAAAACTTGACATCCTTCCAAAAACTAGTTTTAGCAACCCTAAGATAATTCATTACCTTTAAGTTTTAGGTATGGTGTTGGATTAGTCATAAGAGGGTGAATCTAGGTTTAACGAAGGTTACTCCGCGAGAATGGACAGGTCAGAGATTTAATTTAATCAGTCTCTCTACATGAAAGGGAAAGCTTGAGATTATGGGTTTGTTGTTTTTAATTTAGTATCAAATGCATGTTATTATTCGTACAGAGGGCACTTTGTTTAATATCAGAAGGTCTACATGATTCACGGTCTCAACAGGAAGTTCCTACTTCTTCACCTTTGGCTTGATTCGGTAGTTGTGTGCTCGATTGCACTTGTCTGACCAAATGCTTCTACTTTGCTGCTGCCCAGTACCAGTAGGATCGGAGGCTCTGCCTCTTTTATCTAGTGTAGCTCTTCTTTACATTGTTGTACTGTTCTTAGAATTTTCATTGTTGTCGTTATGGTTGGGGGTGTCTGTTTGGCACCGCCTCCTATCGAGATTGGTACTGTTGTCATGTTGGTCTGTGCTCGTTGTGGACTTCCTTTCTATACTGTGGTATCATGGTTCGAGACTTATCAATGCATTACTACCTATATTATAAAAAAATGGAAAAAAGGCCCCTGTATAGTTAGTTTGCAGGATGCGGGAGTGCGGGACCATTGGGTTTTAAATGCTCACCCAACGTAACAGGGGAAGCAAGTGCATTGATTTAATACCTTACAGAAGGAATACTAAATATGGTACTTTCATCTGCATAGTTTGATAAACTTGTTGGTTGACAAGGTCAAGTTTTTCTTTCACTCTATATATCCAATCATTGAAAGGTCAAGTCAGTCCACAGGGTTGCCTTACTTAAATGTACCAATCGTGTTGTATGAGAAATTGGAAGTTCAAACATAGGAAAATGAGTTTATCTTTTTGTATTGTGGAAATCTCTCATTTCATCAAAGTTAACAACCATGCAATGATAAAAGGATAAAATTTAAACAATACATACGACAGTTTCAATGATATTAAACCATTGAGTAAATGAGAGATGGAGGATTTCATAATAGGAATCAAGCGGGCTTATGCCTTATTCCCCCAATCATGAGAAAAATGAGTTTATTTTGGAAAAGTCACTATACCATTAAAGAAAAAAACATGCCAATTTTCTTCAGCTACCATTACCAATCCAACAGTTCAGTTTTCCTAGTACCATTCCATAATTTCCATTAAGGTTCAAAGCCTGGTATCAAAGGTTTATTACTACAATTAAAAAAAAAACAACTCAGCTACCAATCAAAGTTGAGTAGCAAAGGTTTTTTCCGCAACTACCAGTCTTCCGTGCTCCAACTTCCATTCTTCCCCACCCTTTACTCAATCCACTATATATAACAATCTCTACTACTTAGGCAACACCCACCAATCAGTCAATTGCTACTCATATTCCATCTTCCTGAAAATTAGGTTCTTCTGCTGCTGCATTTATTGGGAAGATGGCTGATTCAGATCAATCTTCAGAGAATGTTTCCGTGGATTACAGAGGTACCCATTTGTTGTTCAACTAGTTTAAAGGATGACACGCTTGCTACTGCTTCTTCTCACTCCTGTACCTTCGGATAATGATAAATTATGAATGATTTCTATGTTTCAGAGGAAAGCAGTCAGGACACAAGGCTGGTCTTCACTGAGGATGAAGAATGCCTAATTATCAGGATGTTTAACCTAATAGGAGAGAGGTACTAGCACATTTTTCACGTCCTCTGCTAAGATTTTAATTGTGTGGTCATTGGGATCTCTGCTGTTTTGATTCTTGTGGTTGGATTTGTGGGCCAGATGGTCGTTGATTGCCGGAAGAATTCCCGGGAGGACGGCGGAGGAGATTGAGAAATACTGGACTTCAAGGTACTCGTCCAGTGAGTGATTAAGCAGTGCTCTACCATCTTTCGACAGAGAGACCAAGCGATTTTTTCTGATGTTCTTGTGGAGTATTGTGAATGTTTCTCGTCACTGTGGAGAAGAGTTTGCCAAATGTTAAAGTTTCTTTTTTCCATTGTTTCAGCTGTAGAGAAATCAACAGATGCGGTCAGACTGCGATCCGCCCTACGGTCACCCGCATCTCCACCCCTCCCTCGGCGCTGCATCACCTCCCTCAGTTGTAAGGCGGAAGATTGCATCAAATATCCTTGTGACCGTGCAGAAGTTTATGCGAACCGTAAAGATACAGCACTAAGTGAAATCTTATATTGTCCTTTTCAGAACTTCGAAATTGCTTTTAGTACCATCTCTTGGCTTAGTCGTGCATCTGTGTATAACGAATTACACAAGGAGTTTCTTGCTTTAGTTGTGTATCTGAATCTTGAATTTCATTATTCAAACATTCAGAAGACTTGGAAATTTCATTCATCCTCTATTAGATTATTTAACGGATGTTAGGTCTCCCAGATGCTGCAACGCGGCATTCTTTGTTTGGTAAATGCAGCGAGCAAATTTAAACATTCAGAGGCAAAATAAAATGAATGGGGATCGAGATTTATACAATACATGAGCGTTTCTGTATTTTTGCAATCCACATGCAGCATAAATTCAATAATGTACATGTCTGTATGTTACTACTGAATAACAGCTCAAACGAAGATGTGTTGTTATACACAATCTCAGTAGGTCTTTAAAAGTTACCATCAAACTAACATAGAAGAAAGGTACTAGACTGGCATCATACATTGCTCTGTTTGTAGGATTTTGTGTCCAGCACTTGCTTGCCGCACATGGCACAAACCCCTGTCAATACACAAAAAGATTTCAATAAGATGACGATAAACCAAAATATTATCTTCAACACTAATTTGAGGATGCAAGATATATCTAGAAAATTTGTTTGTAACATCTAGACCAGAATGATTCTTGTCCAGCAGCAGGAAACTATATGATTACTTTTCCCTAAAATCATTACGTCATTTTGCAGACCACGAATACCAGTGCAGCATACCATGAGCGTCAAGTAGTTATAAAGTATTGCACGAAGATTAAGATAATAACCCAAAATAGTATCTGGAAGTGGCACGATTTAGAACTTGTATTCCAACTAGGAAATTTGTCTATCTGAGACCAACGCCCCAAAATCACATCGTACTACAGCATCCCAAAAAAAAGTTGTCTGCCTGACTCACCTATTACATCCATGTTACCTTGTCAACATTCAAACAAAATTACACTAGAACCTTTTCTCCTAAGCAGCAAACCAGACTACATTAACTGACATTTCACAGGAACTTCAATATTGCAATGGTTACAATTCCTCGGCCATCAGACTACGCAAGCACTTAAATATTCTACATCACATCTCATAAATCACTTGGATCAAGCAGCTAAATGGGCCCTGCTCCCACCACCTTGAGATTATCCATTAGGAAAATGACAAAAAGAAAAATCTTCATATACATAGTTTTACACTAATTGACATTCTAAATTATCAAAAGAAGCAACAGAGCATTTTGACATGGTCAGAAAAAAGAGTAAAGTTACACACCTTTCGAATAAGCACAAGTATGGCAGTACCGAGCATTTTGGTGGACTTGCTGCTTACAGATGATGCACTTCGTATTTCCCAAGGGAGTCCACCTGCAATGATGTCTCAAATTTTAATTAAAACATAGAGAATAGAAATGCCTGTAGCTTAAAGTAAGCAGCAAAAATAAAGCTGCAGAGAAATTCATTTATCTACAAATTTTTTTGCTTCCAAGATTACATGAACCAGCTTGAGTGACTTTCATAACCTAAACTTTTTTATCCTGTTCACTGCACTTCAAGTAGTTATAATTTAATGTAAAAATCGGAATATAGACTAAATCACGCACGAAATGCGTGATGGACTAAAGTAAGTATTCCACGACAAAATCTAGGTTTATAACTTTAAAGAAATTGCTCAGGTAGCTCTAGGATGTTTTTTTTTTTTGGAAGCTAGATTCCACTAGCAGAATCTCTTTCACACGGAAGCTTAGCAAAAGCTGGGCTCCCACAACTTTGCTTCTTTACTGAAGAGAGTAGTTTTTATTTTTTGAGAGAGAAAGTAGTTTTTTTTTGCTTCCACTTGTTTGCAGAATTGCTTCTCCCAGTGACTGTATGGTTCACCATTTTTTTAGAAAACCTGATTCCTGATAGAAGCTGAAGCAAACAATCCCTAATGAAACAAGGAAGTGTATTTGAGACTGATTTATACTCATGGATGACAAACCTAGAAAGAAAGGGTCTATAGTAATACAATTAGATTTTCCTAAAAGCACCCGACACATACCCACATACTCATAGGAGCAGAATAACCAAAAAATATTCTGATTTCTAATCCATGAGGACATTTCCTTTCAATGCCAACCCACATGGTAATTGATCAGGGCATGACTATTATTAGTTGTTGTTTTGGAATAAGTTTATCAACGGGTAAACCAAGATTTTCAAATTGTTAGGGATTCAGATCACACACAAACCAATCAACACAAGAACACTGAGTATTTACGTGGTTCGGCAATGCCTACTCCACAGACAGAGAAAGAGGAAGTGTGTTTTACTATGAGAAAGTATGGAAGAAGATAATACAAGTGATTAGGGTTCTTAGGTATTTATAGAAGACCCTAAGAGACCTTAATCACCCAAAGGGTAATTTGGTAATTACCCATTTACAAGTCAATTCTAACAAATCTCCACCTTGACTTGGAAAAGCAAAACCTG
>JAMKQA010044533.1:0-11476 GCA_024699735.1 Posidonia australis | reverse complement strand
TTGCCTTTTTTGGTGTTTTCTTGGTTTTCCTCGTCTTTCCATTAAAAGACTAGGTGGCGACTCCTTTCCTTATCCTTTTGTTTTCCCTTTGGTGTTTCTGAGTCTTGTCTCTTCCTCCGGATTCACCATTTTCGCCGTGACTGTATCGGACCTCCCAGTGTGTTTTTGCACACCGGAGTCAAGTTTTGGTGAACCGCGCCCTAGGGGTTCCACCGGCATGGTCACAGGTAGTTTGGACACTTAGTCTAGCTCTTTGTGTGTGGTGGCTCCCTCACTCACCAAGTTACCTAGATAGTGTCAACTACCAAGATGGTGTCAACTAAAGAGGTATTGATCCCTTCCTAAGCAGACAAGCTGTTAGATTTTCATCATTGGGTGATGTTTATGCTAATGATGCTAGTGATGCCACTTTATTCACGCTATGTATGCTTAACATGGGAGAAAGTAGTAGAATGAATGAAAAAAGTGTATGGATAAAACTGTAGGAATGAAATGCAAAAGCAATGCAAAAATGCAAGTGTGAAACAGATGAATGCATGGGTGTAGAAGAAGAGAGTTTTAATGGGCAAGGATACAGTCTCTAGTCATTGGTAGTACTTCTTCAGGTAGCACGTGTTGACTGGCTCAAACTACTCGACAAGATCCATGTCTTCCAGGATTGTAACACCTCCAAAGAAGATCTGTTTGATAATGAACAGGACACACCAGTTGGGCCTAAATTTGCTATGGGCATCAAGAAGATGAATGGCTCACAAAACTAAATCAACTGGTGTGAAGCTTCTAGGTCAGACTTTCTTCCGATATTCTCTAGCCATCCTCTTCTGGTAGCACGAGGGGTGGTGCAAGGCTTGTACTCTATGCTCATCTATCATATTCAACTAAAGACAAAAGTCTCCAACCCATTTTGCTTCCTTTAGTTTTGCCTCTCTCAGGAACCTAAATGAAGGTATCTCCATTTCAGTGGATAGAACTACCTCCATACCGTAGACAAGCAAGTATAGACTTGCTCCTATTAAGGTCCGAGCTGATGTTTTGTAAGTCCATAATGCATATGAGAGCTTGTCATGCCAGTCCATATGAGTTTCTACCATCTTCTTCAAGATTATGGTGAGGTTCGTATTGGTAGACTCGACCGCACCAGTCATCTATGAGTAGTATAAAGAGGACTATGATGCTTGATTCTGTAGCTCAACAAGTAGTCTTCGATCCTCTTGTTGTGAAGTTGCTTCCATTGTCCTTGATGATAGTGTGCGTGATCACATACTAGACTATGATATTATTCTTGATAAACTTCTCTGTCACATTGGCGATAACGATTTTGTAGGAGGCTACCTCTACCCATTGGGTGAAGTAGTCAATAGCCACTAGGATATAACAATGTCCATTGGAAGCCATTGGATGGATGGCACTGATGACATCAATTCCCCAGGTAGAAAATGGCCATGGCAAGGACATATTGTGTATAGTTGTAGGGGAGCATGAATGAAATTCGCATGGATATGCCAATTGTGGTATCTCACACGAACTAACAGCAATTTGTCCCCATGGTTAAGCAAAAGTAGCCTTACAGCATGATCTTCTTGGCTAGAAGCACCCCATTCACGTGTGGGCTTCATGTCCCTATGTGTATCTGCAACATCAAAGTGTCATCCTCTCTTTTGTCTACACAACATAGGAGCATTTGATTATATGATCTTCTATAAAGGTGTTCTGCTCCAAGTACATATTTTGAGGCTAAGCGGGCCATGGTCTTTCTATCCATCGCTAAGGCACCAAATAAGAGATTGCAGATTCTAGGAAGACCTCAATGTCATGGTATCATGATGGCTATTCTACTAGATCCGTTTCTTCTATACTCATGCAGTGGCTAGTTGTTCCACACGAGTAACTGATACATCCACTACATGATCCTATGGTATTGAGAGCCAGGATGCTAATGTCGTTAATGCATCTACGTAGGCATTCTAAGCATAGTTGATGAAGGAGAGATAGATCTCTTGAAATTCTGCAATGAGCTTCAGCAGATAGGAGTGGTACGGCCTAGATTGGGTTCCTTGGTCTTCCAGTCTCTGTTGACCTGGGAGATGACCAACATTGTGTCGTCGTGGACTTGCAATTTTTGCACACCATGCTCAAGTGTGGCCTACAGCCCAAGGATCCATGCTTCATATTCTACTGCATTGATGCCATGCCCCTTTTATTGACGACCCTGTCAAAGTAGGTGCCACTACAGCTTGTCGTGTGACCCCTTGGACTCTGAGTCCTCTAAGGCAAACAAGATGTCCTCGTCTGGGAACTACATCTGCAAGAGTGTATATTCTTGCAAGGGTAAATCAACGAAGTGATCTTTCATGGCCTACACCTTCATGGATTATTGTGTGACGAAGGTGATGTTGTGTTAATACGACAAAAATCTAGCATTTGATGCTCCTGCCTACTAATGCTGGCTTCTGGAACAAGTATTTCATTGGATCTTGCTTACACAGGAGCGAAACATGGTACACCATCATGTAATTTCTCAAGTGCTGGGTGGCCCAGACATGGGACAAGAAGACTTTCTCAATGGCACTGTACCTGGCTTCACAATCATTGAATTTCTTAATTAGATAATATGTGGCTCTTTCCTTGCATCTTGATTCATCATGTTGGCATGGAGTGCTACATAACTAATAGATAAAGAAGCAGAGGTCGTCCTGACGTGGGTGGAACTAGCACCGGATTGGTCAACAACTACGAGATATTGTCAAATGCAGCCTGGCGCTCGTTGCTCCAACTGATCTATGCATTCTTCCTTAGCAACTTAATGATCGGCTTGAAAATGGGAGCAAGCTATGCAATGAGCTTCCTGATGTACTACAGTTGCCCTAGCAGGCCCTAGACCTCCATTTCAATTGTAGGGGAAGACATGTTGATGATAGCTTTGGTTTTGTTGGGATCCACCACAATTCTCTTTTGATTGATGATGTAACCAAGGCGTTTTCTAGAATATACCAGGGGCATTTTTTTGCCTTGTTATCTCCTGACCTACCCTTATATCCTACTCTAGCACTCTCATTCGTTTCAACACCAAGGGCATGTATCCTGTCCTTTGGTACCATCATTCCTACAGGCTAGTAGCCTAAATGATTCGGACGACATCTGTCAATTGTCCCTTGGGCTATCATCCTAAACTATCATGGGAGCGTCCTCGGACCTCTGCCTTACCTCTGGGTTTGGGATTCGCATTACATCCATCTTGTTCTGGTTGATAAGTTTAAAACATGCCTTGTCTCCTCCTCAATTAGTCAGTAAGTCTGAAATTTACCATATTCTAAGTCAGACGATAAGTGTGAAACTTACCATATTCTACGTTAGTTGATAAGTCTGAAACTTACAAATCTCATCATCAGTTGGTCGGTAAGTTTGAAACTTACCATATCCTCATTTGGTCGGTAAGTTTGAGACTTACCATATCACCTCCTTAATCAATTGGTAAGTCTGAAACTTACCATATCCTAAGTTGGTCAATAAGTCTGATACTTACCATATCCTTAGTTGGTCGGTAAGTCCAAAACTAACTATATACCTTATCTCCTCCTCAGTCGAACGATATGTTTGAAACTTACCATATCCTTAATAGGTCTATAAGTACAAAACTTACCATATCCTTAGTCAATCGGTAAGTCTGAAACTTACCATATCCTCAATTGGTCGATAAGTCTGAAACTTACCATATCTCCTATCGTGGTTTGTAGGTCCTCAACTTACCACCCTTCTTGCTCATTGTCAAGCTTCAACCTATTGATATCTGTTGATAGCCTCTTGCTCGTTGCTAAGTGCCAAGCTTCTGACCTATTGATAGCCTCTTGCTTGTCACTAGGCTTCAAGCTATTAATTGCCTTCGACTTATCGCCAGGCTTCCAACCTGCTGATATCCTATTTGTGAATAGGCCTCTAACCTGTCGATATTCCACCTTCAAATGGCAAGTCTGAAACTTGTCACTCATCTCTGTCTAAAATCGCTAAGTCCGAAACTTACCCCATTCTCTCCTTTCCTATGGTCGGTATGTCTGAAACTTACCACATCCTACCATATCCTTCCTTCTCCTTTGGATTGGTATCCCAAACTACCCGACTAACATCCGTTAACTTTCTCTTCCAGGGTTGGTATCCCAAACTACTCAAACGACATCCATCAATTGTCTCCACTTGGCAAGTCCGTTATCTTGCCATGCCCCTTCCTTCTCCTTCCGAATGGTACCCTAAACTTCTTGGATGATAGTTGTCAACTGTCTACTGGGTGGATCCCATGACTTGCCATGCCCCCTTCTCTTTGGGTTGGTAGCCTTAACTACCCAGTTGACAATTATCATACTCTCTAGAGCTGATCAGCAAGTCAAATAGTCTTGCCAGGCCCCGTGTCTTGCATCCCCAAGTTGGTATCCCTAACTACCTGGTTGACAACTGTCAGACTATCTGACTTCCTAGCTGGAAAGATCGATTGACTTACCATGCCTCTTTTGCCTTTGGCTGATAACCCTAACTATCTAGTCGATAGGTCCATCAACTTATCATGCCCCATTCGTCGGTCAGCAAGCCCCTTAGTCATGTCTCTTGCCCTTCTTTGCACAAGTTTGATAGCTTCTCATGTCCTTTACGAGTTGATTAGTCGTCGACTTGTTATCCAGCATCACATTGCATTATTCATTAGAATGCATCATTCATATTGCATCATTCATCAGCATGCATTATCTGTATCATCATCGATCATCATCATCCATCAGCATGCAGTATCAGCATTACATGCATCAGCATAGGTATCGTATCCACATCAGCACTAGACAAATTACAATAGATTGACATCCAAAAAAGTCATTGCCCCTATATCCAACCATGCATATTAGACATCTACATTTTCATCTCCTAGAGCTACACATAGTCCCCAATAGAGCTTAGTGCACACTAACATCAACATTCAACTTGCACCATCTACATGCAACATCTCCATGGTTCTACACACATCATCTGCATTCACATCCCAGATAGCATTTGTGTTTTTTCCAACATTGTTTCAGCAATTGCATTTGTGTTTCAGCAACTGGTCTTGACTTTTGATGCATTTGTTAAATAAGTGACTCAATGGCAATAGCAAACATCACTCTCCCACAAGCTTCAGGAAAGGTGTCTTTATCAACCTTGAGTACCAATCTCAGTTCCCTCAACCTCACTAAGGGAGGGGCATCTATAGACACCTTGATTTTGCATCCATTTGTCCACAGATCCCTTTAAAGAGCTTACTTTGGTTGTGACAAGGCATTCCCAATAACGATACCAACCCAACATCCTAAAACCTATCCCACACTTAGAACCCACTCAAATCCACAAACTTAAGCCCATTGGTGGTCAAACATGCAAGGAAATAGGCCTAGAATCCATAAGGTAGCCCCAACGATAAGACCATCGTGTGTCCCATGCATGGTGTACTACAATGGATCAGGCACATGGATAAGGACCACATGTCATGGTCGCGGTTGCCCTAGATCAGTAGTAGCAGCTAAAGGTTCATTTGGTCCATCCACATTTGGATCATCAATTCCTTGCTTGCTATTAGCTCACATGGATCTGTGTGTGTACCTTGACATTCTTAGACCATCATACCCTTAATACACATTTGAATCTCCATCCAATCCTTTGGAAATCAATCTCAACCATCCTTCTTAAGTTAATTACACATCAACTTATCCTATTCATCCTAACCTCCTACAAATACTCCTCTACCTTGTCATTAATGAGGATGCCCATGAAAACCAATCCTCTGGCCACTAGAAGCCAACAACCTTGCCTCCATCTACCTCCCGACCGCTAGAGAAAAGCCAATCAATAGTCCTCCAGCTTAGTCCCCAATGTTTCTGACACTCATTCTTCCATCAGCCTTTGAGAGGCAACTCTAGCACCCTATGGCCATCCAAAAGCCAATTCCTCACACTACAGTCCACCATCAAGTGCCTACAGCCACATCACTACACGAAATGTCAACCTCCTTGCCTCCACTATCGCCATCTAAGTAGCTACACTCGGAGTACACTATTGACAAGAGGAGAAACTACCAACTATATCATAGGTAAGTACACCATCTCTGACCTTAGACCTACATTCCTATGTCACCATGATGTTTCCTCGATGCTGTGTTTCCCTGTGTTTGCATTATCTACTTGTCGACAACTTGTTCACGTCTACATGAGGCCGATGGCCCTTGAATGTGGATGGTGGCACATCCAGGCATTTGGTTTTCTTCCTTAACTCTTTCCTATATCACTCCAACGGACATGGAGCCTGAAACATGTGGTTCTCCTCCATGGCTATTGAGTGAAAGGTAGACTTTAGTGAGCTCAATCAAAAGGGAAGAGGAATAACTAATCTACATCAACATTGCATCCTCATAGTGTGCTTTCATCTTCTCTTTCCTCCACTCCAAGACAACGTCGAAACAGCTCATCAGAGCTCACAACCTAATTCCATGGCCATGAGAAATGATGAGGTTGGATGGCATATGGGGGAGATGGAGAGAGACACACGTGCATCCTTGGTTTGCTTATGACCTTTACAAATGTTCATCATAGTTCATACTTGCTTCCTTAGAGCCAAATTGCATGTACACATCATTTTGATCCATCATCGTGTGATGAAAAGATCACTGGTCTACTCTACTAACCTAGAATGCATGTATTTACCATGGACAAGCATCATAGACTACAATCGTTGCTCACAACCGTGGATCACTGGGTTCAGAGCAGCTAGCAGATCAAAGCACACACCTGCATCCTCTATCTGTTTTGATCTCTTTCTTTTTCACATCCAGATCCTACTCTCTGCATGTTTTTTCACACTTAGCATGGCATCATGGAATCAAACATTCATCCATCTAGGGATATATAAAGAAGCATACATCCATTTTCAAAGCATCACATCATTACCAAAAGGCATACACTATTTGGCATTCAATTGCTTACATAGACACAAAGGCAAGCAAATTAGCCAAGAAAGACTGATTCATTAGGCGTATGGGGGTGCCTAACACCTTCCCCATGCGTAACAAAAGTCCTTTCCCTTTCTTTGGCCCACAATGACCAATGTGTTGCATCCATTCAGCATAAAGCATTCATACATCTTTATACACAGTGTCCTTATCATATTTTCCTTGCACGATTTTCCTTGTCTTTCTTATTCAATAGAGTAGGTATGACTCCATTTTCCTTATCCTTTATTACTTTGTTTTCTCTTTGGTGTTTTCAAGTTGAGTATCCTTCCTTGGATTCACCGTCTCACCGTAACCTTATTAGTTCAAGCATTTGGCCCTATTGCGCCTCACGTAAGTACTCACATGCATGCTCATAGTGGCATCTTGGACAAAATTGGTGGGGATAGAGGTCATTTTGTGTGGAGTTGGAATTTCAAAACAAAAATCTATGAGTTGCTGGTTCAATTGATTTAGACTCCTGTGTTGACCTTGCCTCATGGAAGTGATGGTCTATGTAAGCTAGAGAGAGTGTCTAGGCTAAGAAAGAGAGTTGGAGTGAAGAAAGAAAAAGATAGGAAGAATTAAATCCATGTTGAGTGCATCGCAAAAATTCAAGAAAAGGTTCAAAGTAGATTTCGACATACTAAATAGATTTCAGTATACCAAAACTTGGGCTTATTGGATTCGCAACAAAGAACCAATTCAACATACTAAAATAATTTCGATATACCAAATTGCTCATCTACAATAGAACTCGAGAATGAGAACCCAGAACCCAATTTCCATTTAATCGTATTTGATAATCAATTTAGGATCAATGGCTTCCTTAACACTCCTGCAAGCTCAAGAAATAGGGAGGAGGAGAAGAGTCGAAAAAGAAGAGTGGAGAATAACGAGCTCTCACCAAAGAAGAAGGAATGGTCCGAAGCTCTTGCCAGAGGAAAGGGTGAAGGAAGAGGAGAGAGTGGAGGGACGAGTTAGCTGCTATGCCGCCATTGTTAACCACCCATGCTCGCCAAGATTCACCACTTCCATGGATGGAAGAAGGGAGGGGGTTTCAATGTCTATGTAGAGGAGGGAGGGATGCGACGCCATGAAGAAATCGAAGGAGGAGCCATAGTGTAGGAAAAGAAGAGAAGAGGGGAAAAGGAACGAAAAAATCGAAGGAGAAGAGGGATAGAGAGGAAGAGACTAGGGTGAGAGGGAGAGGAGGATTGCCATACCACCACTCGTCACCACACCGCTGCTTGCTGCCATGTTGCCATTTACCACCATCACCACAATCCATGTTCGTAGTTAGTAGCTATCGCTCACTACCACCACCACCATTCCTGCCACTACAATTGTTCCTCTGTCTTCATCGAGTTGCCAAGGTTGTCGTGGCTATTCTCTCTATGCCTCATGTGCGTGGTTATCAATATCAATGAATGGTACACAACCTGCCTCACATTCAGTTTATTTATTTAATATAATACCAATTGTGGTGAATGTGTAGGATCCCAAGTGGGAAGCCTATTAATATAATGTTTAATGTAGTGATTATGTTAGGCTTCCAAGTATATATATAAAAAATATTGTGTCCAAATATTTATTCCACTAAAATCATACAATCCACAAGAATTGGGTTTTCAGACAAACCCAACAGTAGCCAACTATCATGGTACAAGATTCCAAGTGGGAATCTTATACTATGATAGTTGGCTACTGTTGGGTTTGTGTGAAAACCCAATTCTTATGGATTTGTAAGATTTTAGTGGAACAAATATTTTGACGGAATACTTTTTATATATATAAAGCATGCCTCATTCCACTTGACTCAACATACGTAGAGCCACCTGCCATTGAAAGGGTGATCGAGTATATAAGAAGGCTTGTGGAAGTTGGAACGGCATCATGGTGAGTTGGGAACGAGGGGAAGAATATAGGGACGAGTCCCATTTGAGTACAACATCCATAAGCCTCACTCAAAACGATGAACACATCACGAATGCATGCACGACAATGGGAATAAAAATCTAGCAAACACAAGGAAATGGTAGACCAAGACAGGCAAGATGAAAGGCTACATGTCTACAACACTATGTAGAAGGAGACAAGGCTTACCTGTAGTTGATGAATGTGCTCTCATCTGATGGAGCTCACAGTTGCTTCTTCCAGAATTCATGTGGAAATGGCTGACATTCAGAGTAGTTGTCAACAACTGGGTTGTGCTCAATCGATGGGCTTGCTCACGCACACTCAGGGATGCTAACAAAGGGTGGTGAGGCTGTGCTTGGTCTGGGATGCAATGGGCTGCTCTTAGGGTGCTCTCACAATGGTGCTACTAATGGTATGGTTGTGGGTTGCTAGCCAGAAGGGTAATGTAGGGAGACAAGAGAGCAAGTGAGCTGAACATGTGAGAGGAGCGAGAGAGGGAGAGAGAGAGGGAGCGAGAGAGCTCTCACTTAGGAGAGCAAGGCACTTTAATAGGGGAATGTGTTGAATGAGAGTGGTTGATGTTTAACAACTTTGAAAAGGATGGTTGGAATTGGCTTTAGGGGATAGGATTGGCAGTTAACTGTTGGGATAGGGTGGTGATGGTCCCATAATACCATGGTACATGTATAGATCTATGTAAGCCAATGATGTTAAAGTATTAAGTGATCCATAGCATGAAAGGATTGCTGAATCCCTTTGTCTAAATTAATTTGGCATTGGGCACTTCACTAGCATTTTGCACTAGAGCCTCACATGTATGAGTTACACTGAGTGGTACTATTGACACTTGACGTATTGTTGGGCCTACTTACTGGCTCTTGGGCCTACTCCTTGAATATTTAGGCCATGCAAGGGCTCAGGATTTGTATTATGGTGGAGGATTAGGGTTTGGGTGCTCATGGGATGTTAGGCTAGTTTGGGGGAGTGGTTGTGTCCACCACAATCAAAGCACATCCTTTTATAGGAGCTTGTCAACGAGCGATTGCAAAACCAATGTGTCTACAAATGCCCCTCCCTAAGTGAAGTTGTAATGAGACTGATGCTCAAGGTTGTAAAGACACCCCACTTGAGTCCACGGGAAAGCAGTGATTGCAATTGGCGATGAATCACTTATTCGACAAATGCACCAAAAGTTGTGACTTGCTTTCAACATGAAAATCCAGATACGAAAACAATGCTGAAATGCCTATCAATGCAAAAATAGTGCGAAAAACCATGTGTGAATGCCATGCTGAGATGCAAATGCTGATGTGATATTTAGGTTGGTGCACTGAGACTTGCTCGGGATATGTGCAGTTCTACACAATGCTAATGCAAATGTACGATGCAGTCTTAAATAGCTTGTGCTTAATGATGAGCTATGAGATGACATGAGATGTTTTACGATGTGAAAGTGCCAAATGCTGATGCAGATGCTAAATGTCAATGAAAGTGCGACGCAATGCAATGCCGAGTGCCAAGTTGATGGCTAGTCTTCCCGATGAGACAGGCATGAAAATCTATCAAACATGCACAAGGAGGGGCATCAAACAAGGCTGATGCACCACCCAATCGGCATAAAAGAAGGCATGATAAGTTGTCAGACTCATCGGTTAAATAGTTTGGGTTATTAGTCTGGGGAGAAAAGGGTCATAGCAAGTCAAAAGGGCTTGCTAGTTAAGACACAAGACAATTTGACGAATGTCATCTGAGTAGTTAGGATTACTAGCTCAAAGAGAAGAGGGGGCATGAGGAATCATGAGACTTGCCAAGCAAAAAGGAGGGACAGTTGATGGATGTCATCCAAGTAGTTAGGGCTACCAGCCCGAGGGCCCACGTTTGCTTAAAGCGAGGTCACAAATTAGGGAAGAAAACTAGACTTCATACACCCAGAGTGAAGATCCAAAAGTAAGGAGGGACTTCATCTACACAGAGTAAAGTCATAAAGAAGGCAAACTAGACTCTGTCTGCTCAGAGTGGAGATCCAAAACCAAGTAGGGACTTTGTTCGCATGAACCAAAGTCTCAATGGTGCACATAGGACTCCGTCTGCTCAAGGCAGAGATCCAAAAGCAAGTAGGAACTTCGTCGTCATAGACTGAAGTTGCATAGGGGCAAACTAGACTCTGTCCGCTTAGGGTAGAGATCTAGAAGCGAGCAGGGACTTTGTCAACACAGACCGAAGTCTCAAAGGGGAAAACTAGACTCTGTTCCCTCAGGGTGGAGATCCAAAAGCAAGAAAGCACTTTGTCCGCACGAATCAAAGTCTTAAAAGGGAAAATGGACTTCGTCTACTTGGAGCAGAGATTTAGAAGCAAGAAGGGACTTTGTCCACACAGACCAAAGTCACAAAGGGGCAAACCAGACTCTGTCTACTCTAGATGATGATCCAGAAGCAAGCAAGTACTTCATTTGCATGGATCGAAGTCGCAAAATAGCAAACTAGACTCTATCTGCATGGAGTGGAGACTAGAAGCAAGCAATGACTTCATCCACACGAATCGAAGTTGCAAAAGGGCAAACT
>JAMKQA010044503.1:0-10135 GCA_024699735.1 Posidonia australis | reverse complement strand
GGAGGAGATTATGAAGCAGTACAAGGTCAACTTTCTCAAGGTTGTGCTGTATCCTGAATGGCTCGCCAATGTGGTACCAGTGCCGAAGAAGGATGGATAGGTTCGCATGTGCATTGACTATCGAGATCTCAACAAAGCGAGCCCCAAGGATGATTTCCCGCTCCCTCACATTGATATTCTGGTAGACAACACTGCAGGGCATAAGATGTTGTCATTTATGGACGATTTTTCAGGAT
Organism: Posidonia australis; assembly: GCA_024699735.1. NCBI lineage: Eukaryota > Viridiplantae > Streptophyta > Magnoliopsida > Alismatales > Posidoniaceae > Posidonia > Posidonia australis. Next base: position 9,899 of record JAMKQA010044503.1, on the reverse strand, counting down.
ATAATCAAATCAGAATGGCTGAAGAAGATATGGAGAAGACATCCTTTATCACTCCATGGGGAGTCTTCTGTTACAGGGTCATGCCATTCGGATTAAAGAATGCAAGTGCAACATATCAGAGGGCTATGACAGCTTTATTCCACGATCTTATGCATCAGGAGGTTGAGGTATACGTGGACGATATGATTGCCAAATCTAAAGAGCCCAAGAACCATCTTACCTGTTTAAGAAGGTTGTTTGAGCGCCTGTGAAAATATAAGCTCTGCCTGAACCCCAACAAATGTGTATTTGGGGTATCTTTTGGAAAGCTATTGGGTTACATCATCAGTCAAAGGGGAATTGAAGTAGACCCCCACAATGCCAGAGCAATTATTGAAATGCCTCCCCCTACCACTGAAAAAGAGATTCACGGTTTGTTAGGTCGGTTACAATATATCAGCAGGTTCATTGCACAGCTTACGCCCATATGTGAGCCCATATTTAAGCTATTGAGGAAGAATGCCCAGACTTGCTGGAATAATGAATGTCAAGCGGCTTTCGACAAAATCAAACAACTTCTGGTGAAACCTCTAGTTTTAGTTCCCCCCGTGCCAGGGTGCCCTTTGCTACTATATCTCTCTACCACACAGCATTCTATGGGCGCAGTTAGACCTATCAATTCTTGACACGACACGATTACACAAAACGACACGACATGACACGATAACACGATAAAATTTAGTTATAACTTTTTTTAATTATTTTGAAATATTTATGTGATTTATGGTTAATAAACATAATTTTATTTTGACACGATTAGACACGATTATTACCTGATTTAACACGATTGGAGCTGATTGAACCCAATTAATACACGTTTAACATTAATAATATATTATTAAGCATATTATTACCAAATTGAATACAAATATATTTTATATATGTTTAAAATTATTGTATTATTAGTAATCAAGTATAATTTTCCACAATACAAGAAATATTTGTAAAAAAATGGTAGACACGATAACACGATAAGTCTGACATGATAAGTACACGACACGACCCAATTGACAGGTCTAGGCGCAGTTCTAGGGCAGCTTGACGAATCTGGGCGCAAAGAGAAAGCTATTTACTACCTCAACAAAAAGTTTAATGACTGCGAGGTTAAATACTGCCCGATAGAGAAAGTCTACCTATCCCTGGTGTGGGCCACACAGCGCCTCCAGCATTATATGATGGCGTATCCGGTTCTCTTGTTATGTCGACATGACCCAATCAAATATTTGTTCCAGAAGCCAGCTTTGGTGGGCAGATGTGTCAAATGGCAGGTGATGTTATCCCAATACGATATCACCTTTGTCACACAAAAGTCCATAAAAGGGCAGGCCATGGCGGATCACTTGGCCGACTTACCTTTGCCAGAGTCCAGCCTTTGCAGACCCAGTTCCCAGATGAGGATATATTGTTTGCAATGGGTGACGAAGAACCAGAGGGTCCTCAAAACGAGCGGCAATGGTGTCTGTATTTCGATGGTGCAGTTAACAAGCGAGGAAGCTGACGTTTGAATGCACCAATAATGGAGTCGAATATGAGGCCTGTATCTTAGGCTTGCAAATAGCAAGGGACCAAGGCGCCCAAGAGCTCCACGTGTTTGGCGATGCAATGCTGGTTATTTCACAAGTTAATGGCGACTGGAAGACAAAAGACCAGAAGCTCGTACTATATCATGAACATTTGCTGAAATTAACTGAAGAATTTGAAGATGTCAAATTTTCCTTCATGAAGCGAGCTAAGAATGCATATGCAGACGCTCTGGCAACTCTGGCATCATGGTTATCACTCCCAGAGGCACGGGCTATAGACATTTCAGTCACATGCATTGAGCAGCCAGCACATTGTATGCATATCCAAGAGCTGCCATCATCTGTTGAACCGCCTTGTTATAGTGATATTAAAGCATTTCTGAAGACTGGTAGTTTACCTCCTGGCATTTCTGCGTCAGCTAAGAAGACCTTGACACGGTTAGCATCCAAATATGTGCTAAGGGCCGGGCAGCTATACAGAAGGTCTTATAACTAGATGCTTCTTAGGTGCGTAGACAAAATGGAGGCAGATATGCTAATGCTGAAAATCCACGCAGGCACCTGCGATCCATATAGGAATGGGGCTCTTCTAGCCAGGAAAATTATGCTACAGGGATATTTTTGGTCCACCATGGAAACAGACTGTTGCCACTTTGTTAGAAGATGCTATAACTGCCAGATACATGGCAATTTTATGCATGCTCCCCCACAGCAATTGCATAGCATGTCATCACCCTAGCCATTCTCTACCAGGGGAATTGATGTTATCGGGGCCATTCATCCAACTGCATCCAATGGACACCGTTATATTCTGGTAGCCATCAATTATTTTACAAAATGGGTCGAGGTGGCGACCTACAAGACAGTCATAACAGCTATTACAAAAAAATTCATCAAGAATAATATTGTCGCCAGATATGGGGTTCCATTTGCTATCATTTTAGACAACGAAACTAATTTTATAGCAAAGAGAGTTGAGGATTTCCTCCAGAGTTGCAAGATCAGACATCACAGATCCTCCCCCTATCGACCTCAGATGAATGGGGCAGTGGAATCGGCTAACAAGAATCTGGTAAAGATCTTGAAAAAAATGGCCGAGAGCCATAGAGATTGGCATGAAAAGCTGCCTTATGCATTATGGGCTTATAGAACCTCCATTCGGACATCCACAGGAGCAACACCTTACTCTTTGGTGTATGGCATGGAAGCAGTCCTTCCCTTTGAAGTGGAAATTCCTTCGTTAAGGATCTTGAGGGAGACAGAATTAGAAGTGGCTGAGTGGGTACAGGACTGTAATGTTCAGCTTGATCTAATTGATGAACATAGATTGCAAGCTCTGCATCATGCTCAATGCTACCAGAAGAGAGTGGCCCGAGCTTATCAAAGGAAAGTCCGTCCTAGAAGCTTTGAACCAGGAGACTTGGTCTTGTGTGCCATTCATTTGCCGGATACACGGGGAAAATTTAGGCCCAACTAGCGCAGACCTTTTGTGGTTAGGGAGGCCCTGTCAGGGGGTGCAGTCATTCTTGAAGGCATGGACCATACAGAGCAATCAGAGCCCGTCAATGCCTCCTACTTAAAGAAGTACTATCAATGACTCTTAGTCAATCCTATGCCTTGCATTGTGAGCCATGCATTTTCATGCATCTTCTTTTTAACTACTAAAGTTTTAGATCAGCGCATCCTAGCATAAACAAGAATAATCTTTTGCACCTATTCTTTCTGCATAGCATCATCATTGCCCGATGAGGAAAATTGGAAGTCTACCTGTGTAAGACATGACAAGTCCTCCTCATGTGCTACTACCCTAGAAGCTTAGGATGTGAGAGAGAGATTTAAGAGGAATGGGCTAAATGTACAAATCCCCATGGGACCTATATCTCCAGAGGGAGGAAAAATGTTAGGTCTAGAGAGAGTGTGAGCATTAAAAGGAAAAAAATACGTTGACCTTGGAGCATAAAAGAAAATAGGAAGACAGAAGCAGTAGATAGAAGTTAAGCTCCACTAAGAGAGGCATGTGAACAACCTTACTCCTACCATATAGCTTGGAGAGGAGTTGGAGCATGCACTTACTAAACCCACATGATTAAAGGGACTAGCCACCCCTTCAGCACACGAGAAATAGCAGCCACCCCCTCAGCCTAAGTGTATTTTTACCTCCAAGCAGGAGTAGGGTAAGTCAACATGTCTTTGAGGGAGAAAAAGAAAAATGAATTATTGAAAAAAGTAGGTATGGGACCCCAGGAACTTGGCATGAGGCCCATAAATCTGAAGGAGAGCCACGAATAAACCTAAGTACGTAGGTTAGTGCCACATGAGTTGAGGACAGTGTCACCTCCTATCACAGGCAAAATAGGTTTCATTGGAGCTGAGGGCACCAATATATCAATAAACCATTTCTTTGCATTTGCATCTTTTGCACAACATTTAGTTTAATTAAGCATAATTGCATTTGCTTTGCAAGGCATTTTGGTCATATTTCGACCAGAGGCATGTCAGCTGCCTTATGAGTCATATAAGCATTTGGCTAGGGTGCATGCTAATTTTAGTCAAGCATATTTGCATTTATTTTGCAAGGCATTTTGTTCGCATTTCGACCAGGGGCATGTCAGCTGCCTTATGAGTCATATAAGCATTCGGCTAGGGGCATGATAGTCACTTCTTTAAAGTGGAAGGTTTTGAAACCAGGGGCATGCCAATTAATTGATCTTAAAGCAGTTGTGAAATTACATGAACAAGTATAAGCAATGCAAAATAACATTAGTACCAACAATTTTATTTTGGTCTATCATGGATACAAATGTTGCTAATCAATTCTGGGCCTTTTCGAACTGCTAGCCCCTGTGAAACTAGTACCACTAGGAGGGAGCTCGCTCAGAGGCCATGACTCTCGTATCTCGGCATCATATTCCATCGTGCAACTGGAACCCTTAGTGATGCCAAGATCAGAAGACTTGATGCCAGCCTGTGTCTTGCAGGCCAACTCGGAAGTAGTTGCATTTGAGCCAACAACATATCTCTTGTACCGTTCAGGACAGCGGCTTTGCACAATAGAATCCTGGCAGAAATCGAACTGGCGGAGGACCCAGACAGGATGATACTCCACGCCTCCCGAAAATCCTGGAAGAACCACAAGCCGCATATCCTTGGCATTGAAGAAAGCTGTAAAGGTTCTGGACGCCGAGGATATAATGCACCATGTTACTGTATCCTCTGTAAGATTCTGCAGTCTGCTGCATAACTCTGGGACTCCTAGGAGCGTCCTTGAATGGTGAGTATGGCTATCAGCTTCAAAAGCAGAAGGCCGAGGGCGCAAAATCTTCATTCCCATATGGGCAGCAAACCAAACCTAGCAAAAATGGAGTTATAGTTAAGAAAAGCACAATAGAATAATGAAATGTCAATGATTTGCTTACCTTCACCAGGGCACCACACCCATGGAAATGGCGGGAGCGCTTCAATGCTCGATCCAAACCAATGTAGGTTTTAGCAAGAAGGATAGGGGCCAAATCAATCTGGTGAACAACTATCGCCCAGGCTATTTCTACCACCTCGATAGCCACAGTTGTCCGGCCGTGACTAATGATCAGCTCCCCAAGGAAGCGCAACACAAAGCAATAAAGCCACAGGATACCCATGGAAGAGCGGGCACCTATGATCGCATCAAAATAGTCCAAGCGCACCATAGTTGTAGGTCCATCTCGGCAGATGAGTTTCTCCTCATAGACATCCCTGGCAATACCTGTGAGTCGGCTCACGACATGTACATAATTGTCATGGTAGGTAAACACTGGAGGGGGCATGAATGGCGACAAACCGTAGATCCGTCTGACCTCCTCCAAAGTTAAAGACATCTCCACCTGCCCAAAGCGGAAGACATGCAAATCTGGTTTCCAAAACTGAGCCACAGCGCACAGCAAATGCCAGTTGACCTCCACCTTGGCTATACTTAGAAGGGAGGAAGAAATGCCCCAGACCTGTAATTGTTCGCAGTCAACAGCTGTCAAGGCATCAATCCAGCCACGTAGGGCATCTGAGCAGTGTTTTGGGGTTACCATGGTGGGATAGCTCTGCAGACATAGATTTGGGCCAGATATGGCAGTAAAAGACAAAACTTGACATAAACATGGGACAAGCAAAGCGATCTAGCAGAATATAATACAAAAAGCATTTGCAGAATCAAGAAACATGTTCCGAAGCCTTTTGCCGTGAAAGTGAGATAATAGAATACAAAGAAAATCTGCAATAGGGCACAAGAAAGCAATAGGAAAGCAACAGAAAATGCACGTATACAGTAGCCCTTACCATGGTAATACAGAATATAACACAATCTGTGCCCAGAAAGATCAGAAAGTGAGCAAAAAGCAAAAAGCAAAGGTCTGCTGCCGTTTTTTTTCAGATGAGACGATGGTGTTTCTCGCAAAATGCGAGTTTATATAGAAGAACAAAAGGGTTTCAGTAGAAAAGGAAAACAAAACTCACCATTTTTGGAGGCGCACCTGTCAGGCGCACATAGGCGGCGCACCTAGGTGGCACCTGGAATAGCTGCAAAATTTCAGCAGTACCTCCCCTAAAATATGGACATCGCCAAATCAACGCCATTTGTTTAATCCTGCACAGAGTACTTTGCATACAGCTTGGGCACATCGCAGAATCAGAAGTTTTCTTATAAATTTTCAAAATAGGTTACAATGAGCCAATGTTATTACAGAGCTTGCAAAAACTGTAAATAAGGCTACTCCTCATCAGATGTCGCCTTTTGAAAATGCTCTGCCAAGAGTCGGGCGCCTCGTCGAGTGATTCGGCACGACCATTGAGCAGCTGCGACGGCCTGGGAACAAGGAGCAGAGTTGTGAACCCTCTGGGTAACCTCGGTGTCTGAACGATCCTCCTCAGACGCCTCCATGGTAAAATCCCTACTACTGGCCTGAGTAGGAAAATCTTGCTGCAAAATTAAAACTTATGTTAGCAACAAGAATTATAAAAGTGGTAGCAGGGGCAGAAAAGAGAGACATACCCGGATGATGATGCGCTAGCGCAGTTCCTGCAAAATAACAGATATGTCAGATACAATAGGATAGGATTGGTAGTTTACAAAGTAAGAGTCTTACCCTCTTTCGGCGAATATCGGCATAAAAGGTGCCAAATTGTTCTTCGAAGCCCTGTGAATTATAACGAATGTCAGACTTTTATAATTCACATGATAGCAATATACAGCAGAAATGGAAATCATGTACCTGAGCCCAGTCAGATGCATACCATATCCCGCACTGGCTATCCCGCACTGCCTCCTCGAATTGGTACGACTTCCCCACACGCCTGTACCAGGCCAGATAATCTGTATAGTTAACTTCCTGAAAGACATGTCTGTCCTGGGAAGCTATGGCAGCTGCATGCCGGCTTCTAGCAACTGAACGAGTTGTAGCCGGGCAATCCATATCAGCAGGAGGAGGGGCAGGAATGCAAAATTCATTCTAGAATTGATGCCGTACACGCCCGGGAAGGTAGTAGGCCGACTTCTTCATACAATAGAATTTCACCTGTTTATCCCTAAGAACACGGTCGGAATTCAAGGGAGCCCAGTCGAAGCCATCGTACCGAGCGAATGGGCGTAGGTGAACCTGTTATAGACACAGAGAATTATATGCAAAGAAAATGGAACAAGCATGCAAAGTTAATGGCAGAAGAGACTTACATCCTTGAGCTCTACCAGGTCCATCAAATACCGGTAGGACTCAGAGCTATATACCCCAGCAGCAGCCCGGTGGTCAGGTTCGACCCACTGGCGCGGAAGGGGAAGAAGCTCATCCCGCAGGCTGCCGAAACTATGCCCTCTGGTGATGTGCTCCATGATCCAGTACTGTAAATACATGCACAAGTCAGTTTATCAAATATTAAGCATAAAGGAAATTTGTTTTGCAAAGTAATGAAAGCAAATACTTACAGTCAACCGAGGGTATAACCCCACGTAAGAGCGGCGCCCAAGCTTGACCACATTGTCGAGCCCACAGATTAGCCAAGTATAACTAGCACCAGCCCTATCATAATGATCCAGATGTTCTAGGTTGGTCAAATATGCAATCCAATCAGCATGGATACAGTAGGCCGATGAATCACAAAAGATCATGGCTAGCAGCTCCAACAGAAAGTGCCTTAGTACAAAATCTGCTTCCTCACTGTTAGGCTCGGGGTTGGGCCAGAATTTGTCCCATTCTCTTAACCATCCCACAGTGATCATATGTTTCCCCCTAGGTGGCTTAGGAGGGACACGACCTAGATGTGCAGGCACAAGGTGGAAGCCGTGAGTGGTCTCACCTATAATCGGCTCGTCACCGAAAGGAAGGCGCGTTAACAGGGCCCACTGATCAGGCAAAACAGTCAGCTCACCGAATGGCAAATGGAAGGTGTGCGTCTCAAACCTCCATCTCTCTACCAGGGCTCTGAAGAAGTTGTAATGACCATGTATGATGGGTATGCGGAGCAAACCTCCAAATGGAGACTAGTGGAGGAGGAAGTCCTGCAGAAAGTCAGGCAAACGGTGGAAATGATCAAGCATCGGGCCCCAATGGCACTGCATGATTCGGTTTGCGTCCCCCTCCTAAAATGTTGGGGATAATGGCAAGTCAAAAGCAGGTTGTATTTAAAGCACATCAAAGTGAGAAAATTACCCCGATGGTCGCTTAGCAGCCGCCCCTTGAAATTGCCAGACTCCTGGAATACATTTGTTAGAGAGAACACCAGATTTATATACTCATTTGCTGTTCAGTTTTGGGTTTACCTCAATGGGGACAGCAGGAGTTGAGCTGCTAGAGGCCCGTGACTGCGAAGAACTGCCTCGTCATTTGGGACGAGAACTAGAAGGTGTGTCCCGCGAAGATTGTAGGGTCCCCTCCTCGGGAATTGGGTCATCCTGCGGATAGAGATAAAAGCCAGACCAAGAATATAACAGTAGCAGCAGGCATGTCAAATACAAGAAGCATAATAGAGCCCAAGTCGAAGTCAAACACGACATTGCGTTCATCAGGCATAATAGCAAGGGGCATGGCATTTAGGAAAAGCATGTGGCATATGGTGGCAGAAATACAAACAGGTGTACAGATACAGTTCAGTAGAAATGTGCAAATCAGGTGGTAATATTGTCTTGTTAAAATATGCAAGAGGGGAGCATTCTGCAAGCTATCATTCATTTTTCCTTAAAGCATGGTTTACAACAGTTCGTAAACTTTATTTCAAATCGCATGAAAAATGAATCATGGACAGTAACAAGCATTTCTAGTACCTAAACCCATCACCATTCCGCCATCACCAACAGCCATCCCCACTACCACCTAAAACCGAAACGCTGAAACCCAACCACGTAGCCAATCTGCCATCACATAAAGCACCCCTACTTCAACCTGCACCATCGGTCCAACTGCAGTCTGTGGCCTGCTACTGCGCGCCTCAACTCTCCGGAGCACCGCCAGCGGCCAACCCTTATTCCAGCCCACCATCGTCTCACGACCGCTCCACATTCCTCGTCGGCGGCCGTAGTCACCCAAACCGCCATTTCCGCACAGTCAGTCCGCCACAAGCAAACGGACAACCCATCTCCAACCAAGCCCCCACAACCGCAGACCACCAGACTCATCCCCATTCAGCCGTCGACAAAGCAAAAACGAGAGGGGGAGGGCAGACTAGCATAGAGCAAAAATACAAGAAGGGAGGAAGAGAGGTCACCTCTGCCGGTGATCCTCTGTCCAGCCAGTCTTGAAGAGTACGATCCATGCCACCGCCGGCCATGCCTCCGCCGATCAGCCGCTACACCTCCGACGCACCTCGCGCGATGCCCAGCACCTAGCCCCGCATCGGTCGAGCGCGTCTTGTCGGCGCACCTCTTGCGTGCCGCCGCCGTGAATGAGAGGGGAAGAGAGGGTGAGGCTATCGTTGAGGAGAAGAGATGAAGAGAGGGAGAAGAGGTGGGTTTCATTTGGAGATGAAGAAAAGAAATAAAGGAAGAGGAGGAGACACGCCTTTTGAGAGGAAGCAAAAATCAAATCCAAAGAGAAAAGGAATGCATATGAAAGTTGCATTGGAATGAAATCAAGCGAATGACAGTACCTGGGAAGAGCCAAATGGCACAAGCACTATTGTACTCCCAGCAAGCACGAAGAAATAAAGAAATACTTCTTGGCAGTTATGGTAGTTATTCAGTGGGTCCCTTACACGAATAATTTTATGAGTCAAGGTTCAAAATGGTCGTGAAAATTGCGTTCCAGCCCTTATCACTTCACAGCTTGCACTTCAAGAGCAGAATATACTGTGTCAAGCACATGGCCCACAAAATGCACCTGGTGG